>APFE031551617.1:87020-113232 GCA_000404065.3 Pinus taeda | reverse complement strand
GGCACATTACTTAGGACATGTGGTTTCCAAGGAAGGCATAACAATTGATCTAGAAATTATAAGGGTTATCATAGAGTGGGTGACTCATAGGAATGTCGATGAGGTAAGATCGTTAATAGGATTAGAAATTTATTATAGGAGGTTCATCACGAACTTCTCAAGGGTTGTTTATCTTATTACATTGTTGCAAAGGAAAGGTAAGAAATTTGAATGGAAAAAGGAATGTGTAGCAAGTTTTGAATAGTTGAAGTAGTTGCTGATAAATTCTCTAGTTATAAAGCTTGAAGAACTAGACAAAGAGTTTGTGGTATGTATAGATGCTTGCAAGAGAGGAATTGGTGGAGTCCTTATGAATGAAGGACAGGTAGTATGCTATGAATCAAGGAAACTGAATGAGAATGAACATAATTATCTGACATATGATATTGAGTTGCTAGTGATCATCCATGCTTTGAAGATGTGGAGACACTATCTTCTTCGAAGGCGGTTCATATTGATGAGTGATCACAATGGATTGAGGTATCTATTTCACCAACTGAATCTGAATTCTAGGCAAGCTAGATGGTTGGCAATGATCAGTGAATTTGACATTGAGATTAGGTACATAAAGGGGAAAGAGAACATTGTTCCATATGTTCTTAGCAAGAGATTATAGGTAAATCACATAGCCTCTATGAGCTCCTATGAGACAAATTTACAACATTAGATTTTTCTTGCAGGACAACAAGATGATAGGTATAGGGAGCTTGTGCACAGGTTACGATAGGGTATAGGTGATTAGGATGTGGACTATCATCTCAAAACATATGGTTTGATCAGATTTAGTGATAGGATATATCTACTAGACAATAGTGAGCTTAAGAAGTTTATCTTGAGGTAATTTCATATTAAGCCATATTCAGTCATCCGGGACATCAGAAGATTGATAGATATGAAGAAGTTTTATTATTGGTTGAATGTCAAGAAGGAAGTAGAAGAATTTGTGGTTAGATGTTTAGATTGTCAATAGGCAAAAAAAGAGTGTAAGCATCCAAGTGGTATATTACAGCTGATTTCAATTCCAGAGTGGAAATGGGAGGTCACTTCCATGAATTTCATTACAGGTTTATCAAGGGCGTCTAGACAACATGATTCTATATTCATTATGATTGACACATTGACAGAGGTAGTACACTTCATTTCAGTAAAGTATTATTATTCATATAGTGATGTAGCACAGGTCTTCATCACAGATGTGGTGAGGTTGCATGGTGTCCCAAAGAATATTGTGTAAGACAAGGATGCCATGTTCACTTCTCGATTATGGAAAGAGTTAGTTGTAGGCTTGGGTACAAAGTTGGCCTTCAACACATGTTATCATCCATAGATAGATGGACAGACATAGAGGGTCAACAGGATGTTGGAGGACATGTTGAGGATGTATGTGATGCATTAAGAGTGTAGATGGGAAGAGTATCTTCCAGTTGTTGATTTTTCATATAATAATGGGTAGCAAGAGTCACTAAGGATGAGTCCATTTGAGGCACTCTATGGGTAAAGTTGTAACACTCCCATTAGTTGGAGTGGTCCAGTTAACCTGGTGTTGATAGTACTGGACATGTTGGTATAGATGGAATAACAAATGTAGGTGATCAAGAGGAATCTAAAGGTAGCATAGGAAAACAAAAAGTTATGCATATCAAAAAAGGATGTTTAAGGAGCTTCAGGTTGGGAAATAGTTGTATTTGTGTATCAATCACAAGAAGAGAACCTTGAGGATTGGATCATGTGTTAAGTTAGTACCTTATTTTTGTGGGCCTTTCAATATTATTGAGAGGATTGGACCAATGGCTTATCGACATGCATTGTCTCTATCAGTGAAAGTCCATGATGTTTTCCATGTGTCATTGCTTAAGAAGTATGTTAAAGATGCTGATCATGTGATTGATTGGTCTGCATTGCAGGTGGATAAAGAAGGAGAATTCCAGCCAAAACATCAATTCATTTTGAGAGAAAGATGCTCATGCTCTATAATCAAGCAATCGAATAGGTTAAAGTGAAGTGGAAGCATTTTGGATCTAATGAATCTACATCGAAGATGGATGATGATATGTGGACTCTTTACTCTTCTCTGTTCTTTTGTTTAGCATATGTTTTTGTGTGATGTTTTGGTATATGTGTATATATATGTATATGAATGTAAATTCCCCCATGAGCTATGTTATAAAGATCCAATAAGTGGTATGGTGTGATGTCATTATGGTTGTCATGTTACATTTCTCATTTTGGTTTTCTTCTCAACAAGATGATCATTGTAAATACTGCAATGAGCTAAGTTATAAAGCTCCATGGGTAGTATGTTTTGTTTTGCATTTGTTTTGCTGGTTGTAGGTGTCATTAAGCACTAAGGGTAGTGTTACCCTAAGGGGGATGATTTTGTAAAAACTCTGGTTAAAATTCCATGTAATAAAGTTAATAAAGGAAAATAACAGCCATGGTCATGGGACATGTATTCCAAGCTAGATGTTGTGAAAAAACATAGTGATGGGGATCACTTATGATTAATTAATGGCTATGGAAATTGAAAAAGGAAATGACAAAGGATTTGGTAAGACATAAGGCATTTATTGGCATTTTATTTATGAAAATAATGGAAAGGAGGAGAAAATGGAGGTGAAAGGTCAAAAGTTGCATGTGAGGAGGAAAATGAAGGATGAATAATGGAAATAAAGAAAAGAAAGGAGTCATTAATAAAAAGGCTTCTTAGGATCAGTTTGCAGCTTTTCGTCAATTTAGTTTTTGAGCTCTCATTTTCTAGTCTCTCCCTCTCATACTCTTGGACACTTGGAGTTTCCTTGGAGCACTCTTGGAGGACTGTGGCATACTTGAGGCTTGGATGAGGAAGGGAAAGGAAGAGTAGGAATGTGAAAGAGGACATCAGGATCAACAACTACAAGGAGTTTTTCTTGTAGGTATCACATTGCATGTATGATTTCCTTGCTAGTTTTGGCATGTGTGGCACATGCACGTGGTTTCTTTGTTATGATTTTTCGTGGGAATGGAGGATTTCATGGATTGAAAATGGTTTTGACTAGCCTTGGCATTTCTAATATATCCATGGCTTTGTCAGCTTTGTCTTTGTTTTTTGGTTGGTGCTCTTGTTCCTTTGGCTGTGAGTTGAGTTACTAGTTCCTAGAGCCTTCGTTGGACAAAAGCTCTAGAATCCTTGTAATAGCTTATGATGAGTTACTAATCCTATAATACTTGGTTGTAAAAACACTATGGAACCCTTGGTGGGTTGAGTTCCTAGTCCTGGAAGATCTAGTAAAAAAAACTCTCTATAGCCCAGCTACAATTGTGGGTTGACTAACTAGTCTCGAAATCCTTGGTTGGAACAAATGCTCTTGAGCCCTGGACATCTTGGGTAGATGCCAATATCGTGATGGTTAGTGATGCCTAACTGTGAGGTAGAATCACTAGTTGACGGTTGGGGTGTTTTAGCCTTTGGAAGCACTAGTTTGGTTTTGTTTGAATTTTTTCATGAGATCTCATATTCATGCTTGCGATATGGCGTGGGGGTGATTGGTTGAAAGAGAGATTTGTCTAACCCGAATCTATCGTCGAGTGGTATTTGGAAGTTTCTCACTTCATTGGATTTACATATGTTAACAAGACACCCTTTTTCTTTGGTATTTTATGAGTAAATGTGCTTTCCATTATGTGGCTTTACTAGTTGTTTCTTCATTGATATATCTCTAGTCATTTGGTGGTTATAAGCATGTTTTATGATAGTTATTATGTATGGTTGTTATCATGTTTTAGTTAGTATGTGAAATATTAATGAATGAATGAGCTAATAGATAACAATGTAGTTATTGTGAGCATATATCTGTCCTATTTGAGGATTCTCAGATAAGTATGATATCCCTATGCTCATATCTATTGTTCTGGCCTATAGATTGCCTGTTTCTGATATCTTTGAAGAAATTCTTGTCATGGCTAGTAGGGGTCATGTCAATTCCTTGTTCAAGTTCTTGCATTAGTAACCTTGTTTCACTATTAGTTATCATTTCTTGAAGTTTCATAAAGTTCTGGGAAGTGGCTTGAGTCTTGGCCCTAAAAATGTGGCATAGAATTCGGGGTCGGTGGCATTGAAAAAAAGGCCACAGTTGCATAGATACCTTGTTGTGGGAGCGACTAGAGGGTCCTAGTCACATGCATGCCTTGTCATGGTAGTGACTCAAGGGTCTCTGTCACATGCATGCCTTGTCATGGGAGCAACTAAGGCTCTAGGTCAGTGAAAAAGCAAGTTCTTTTAGGGGTTTGACACATGAAGGGGTTGGTTGGATCTTGAAGGTTCTGTAGCTTTTGAGGAAGGTCATATTGATCTTATCATTTAAATTCTAATTCCTTAGCTATATAGGGGGAGTTGAATCATATATAGTAACCCTTTGTCACATGTTTACCCGAGTGGACCAATTAGCTAGGGTAAATGTTAGAGGACGGTGTTACATGATACCACCTCATTGGGTTACTTTCTGAATTTTCCAAATAGTGTGTTCCTATAGTTTATATTGTCTTATTTTACCATTTGTTTAACATTTTCTATTCCATAGGGAATTACAGAAGAAAAAAAAATTCACCTAGCACATTGTGAACAATATGTCATCAATATTCAACTTCAACACTTTTCAAGAATATCGTGTGGAAGGAATAATAGTTATTTGGAAACCATATGAATATATGCATGTTAATATATTGTGTTGGGCATCAATATCATATAGAAACACATACAATTTGTCAAAATATTTTCCATGAGAGTTGAAATCTCATTCTGCATTTGTCTAGTCCTTCCATTAAGATGGTTCAATGCATGTCACACTTCAAATAATATCTACACCCACCATGTCACATGAGTGAGCCATTCTCAGTGGTCAATCATCATATTATAAAGAATCTGTACATATTACTACTATTAAATTTCCAAATCTCCAAGTGACTATATGAGTGTTGACATGATTTAATTGACAAAATATTTAATTGGAAATTGTTATAGACATATTTGGGCACTGCAACTCCAATCATATATGTTCATAAACCAAGGTCGTCTGAGTCCTTAAAAGTGTTGTTTCATACCCTAAAGGAGCAAGGTCAGCTGATTACATCATCTCCCAGAAGTTCTCCATGGAAAACTGCTCAGAACTGGTCAAAACTGGACCATACCGACTACTCAGTGCTAAGGGTACGATGCATCTCACCTGCCACATGAAAAAAGTGTGATGTATATTGAAAATCCCTTTTATAGGGTGTGATGGGCGAGAGCAGACAAATGGCAGAGATAGTTTGCAAGGTGGATGATCATGGAATCTTCCAGAAACTTCTCCTGTGACACTTACCTCTCTAAATTCGCCCAGGGATGAGTAAGAGATCATGAATCTCTGAGTGGAACCAAGAACTATCAGAGAGAGGACACTAATCAAAATCCCAGAAGCTGACTCACCCCCTTGCAAACATCTTTATGGATCCCTCATCCCAGAGATCCAGAGGTTGGAATCTTGTATCTTATAAGGAAGTGTTGTTGGTTTCTTGGGGGAACATCATAGTGTCGGGTGATCTAAGATTTTAATGAGGTGAAAAATGGCTTTCATGCTGGGAGGATGATGTTGGGTTAGATCAATGGGTTGCAATCCTCTCTTCTAATCTTTATATCAATAAAGCTATTCAAGTTTTTCTCCACATTCTTGTACGTTTGATGATATATGCATTTGTGTGGTCAATATATGTCTAGTCCTATATTGTTTATGATTGTAGATTTTTGTACTTTGAAGGTATTATGTTTCTTTGACTTTACAGGTACTTTTTGAAGTAGGGTAATCAAGGAAGGAGCGGCAAATATCTGTCAGAGGGGAGAAGGAAAAAGCAAGGAACTAAGTGAAAGACTGAGGTTGGTATTCTTCGCTCTTCCCCTATCTACTTCTCATGAAGGAAAACGAAAGTGGATTTTGTTTGTTAGTTTATAAGATAGCTACCCGTCTTAGTGGGACTAGCAACTATGCATAGACACTAGATTTCCCGATAACAGAATGGCGACTCCATTGGGGAGCGAATAGCTTGTTTGCTTGTCTATTTTTGTTTGCTTTATAAACTACAGACAGAGCCTGATTTCAAGCCAACTAGCCTTCGAACTGCATTTGCTATGTAAGTGTAAAGTAGATCAATGTTGCTTTAGTCTATCTCTAGGTTTTGTTTATAAACTGAACAATTGATTTGCAAACATCCTAATTTCCCTAGTAGTGGCTCAAGTGGCCTCATTAGATCAGCCCCTGTGATTTGTATTTACTGACTATCATTAGCTCGACCTAAATCCCTAAACTAAGTTGCAAACTGTTACCAAGAACCAAGTTGAAGTCTTATCCCTGGACCATCGCACCTTCTCCTCTAAGTAATTTGGATGCATCGCACCTCCCATGTGCAGTAGGTGAGATGCATCGTTGTTTCCTTGTGTTACAAGTGAGATGATCTGATAAAACTGTTTCTGCTTCCAGATTTTGGTTTTTTGTTCACTCTCTTCAGCTTTATTCAGGAGTTCTGTTGTCTGTGATTAGTATACCACTATGGAAACTCCCTTCCTTTGCATGATTTTACCTCCATTGTACAAAGAAATATAATTTTTTTTATGTATTGTTCGCCATTTACAGTTCTCCTTTACAAAGAAGTAGCTTAGTCGAACTGTCGTCTTTTGATTTGGAAGTGTTGCAAGTGTCATTTTCAGTAAAAGAGAAGAATCTTACTATTCTTGATGGTCGATTACACTCTTACTCTTGTATTCGATTTGAATTAATAGTTTTTCAAGTGTCGAAAGCAATTTTCTATTCAAAATTTCAAAGTGTTGTCATTATCTTCCTTTCGTCTTTTGAAGAGAAAATTGTTAGTACTGTCACTTTGAAAAAGATAATTCAGATTTATAATTAGCATTCTTTTTGTCATTCACACATTAATAAAGTAGAAAACAAATACATGCATGTGCATTTGCATTTAGGCTGCTTGTTGATTTTGATTTAGGACAGTGCATCTAATGTGTAATCTCTGCTCTATGTTGAAAGAATCCCGCTTCTCTTTCCTTAGTAGCTAGGATTTTCATTGTAAAAAGAAGAATAAATGATTGTTTATCATTTTAGATTGCATTTTAGGAATTATATATCTACATCACGTGGTGAACCTTGAAGGAAAACTTATTAAGAAAGGTCAACTGTAAAATAAATTCAATGAACATAAAAATTCTTTGGAACCTAACACACAACATTTAGAAGCCTAGGCCAGAGATGTATTCCGGCATCATAAAGACTGGTAACTATCACTTTCATTGTAGACTGGGTGATTCCTCCTCTTTGAGACAACAAGTGCTAGTACGAACTTGTGCTCCCACGTATTGTCAAGTATATATTGGGAGACCACAATAGGCTATATCCTTTATCCTTAGGAAGCCGTTTCTGGCATCGTATCGATCGCAATGCATTGAGCACAACATTCAGGAAGATTGATTGCCGTACCATAAAAGGTATTCTGCAGTTTTTCTATTGGTTTGGTAGTCCCTTTGTCTAGATTTCCGTAGTAGTCCCTTTCATTCCTTTTTAGACTCCTTAAAGGAAAATATCCATCTGAGCACTTATCACTTTAGGCTCATTAAAAATTGAAGGCGACTGGAGTCATCTTTAGCTTTTTCTTGACTCTTAAAAATTGAAAAGGTAAGTTGTGTCAAAGCGACTAAAATTCGTTAAATTTGGAATCACTTTTTCCCCTTTATTTTGAGTTGATCGAGTAACCGGGAATCGTGGAAGAAATTCAATCGAAACACCATCTTTAATGTAGATTAATGAGCCAACTGTATTTGACTTGAGAAACGAAACTATTCCAGACAAAACAGACTCGTTTAACCGAACCAAAGTCCCCTGGTTTGCTTGGAACTTGTTTTCCAACATCCTCAGGGACTCCGATTACTCCAACCATTTTTTGGTATCCCTACCTTTATAGAAGAAGTTCTGCAGCCACAAGAGGACATTAGAACAGATCCTAGTGTAATGGTAAACACTTCTATTCCTAAACTAGCTCCATCTACAGTTGATTCGGAAGGTGTTACCCCTCCAACAACTGTCATTGCAGAGTCTATACCTTCCTCGACACCAGAAATATTTTACGGACCTGACGGTTTACCTCTCCCACCTAGATTGATTGCTATAAAAGAGATTGTGGAGGATCCTCCATCTAGTACCACATTGCATTTTGGAGTCGGGATCACACTATATCCTTCTTCATCAAAAGTTAGTCTCCCTTCATCGCAAGTTCCTGTAGAATCACTAGGAAATCTTTTGGGTAGACTAGATATGTCTGAACAAACATCGACATCTAGGACTGTGTCATCTAATGCAGTAGCAACAGAATCTCCTGCTACTACTCCAACAATGTTTGCTGGTGTACCATTTGTCCCAACTAGCTCTCAACCACTAGATGGAGTCCATCTAGAGCCTGTTTCAACAACATGCTCTGTTCCCATTTGTTCGTCCCGAATAATATCCAGAATCTCTTATGTTCAGTCTCAGCAAATTGATCCTTCGTAATAGTATCAATTTGGGCAGTCTGGTCCCCAAAGGGAAATCATTCCTTTGAGCACTAGATTGCTACCATATGGGGGGCAGTATGCCCTTTCATTGTTCCCTCCGGGAGAACAACCATATGAGAGTTCACAACAAAATTCGTGTCATGATGGAATTACATCCAAAGGTTGGGTGCCAATACTGCCTCAAAAACCAAGAGTTCTATACTCAATGCAACAAAGCCTACTTGTGTCAAATATCCCCACTACACCAGCTATTGTGACGGTGTCGCAAGTACAAGCGTTTCCTGTTGTATGCCAACCTCAAGTTTCTTAGGTCTTAATAAAGCAGCGTCTTGTCTCCACGACACAACCACAATCACCGATTAGTGGCTCCTTAACTGGAGTGACCTAGGCTCAAACAGTTACTATTACCCATCATCTTTGTCAAATAGTTAGTATTGGACAACAGCAAATGGTTTGACAACCATGGCTGGTGCAATATCAACAGCCGCAATTCCAACAAGGTTACCAAGGATCTGAGCAACAAATATTTGTGAGTAATGGGCAGCCGTATATTCAAAACAGTCAATATCAATCATATCATAATGGTTATGCCCATCAACCTTACCAAAGCTATCAGCATCAAATGCATTATGCTGGTATGCAAAGACCCATTGCTCAGGGAATCCCATCTTACCTACGTATGCTTCACCGAACATGAATCAACAGTTTCCCTTCATGGTGACTTTAGAGTTACCAGATCTAAATCGGCTAACGAACGATCCAATTGCTTATGCCCCTTGGTGGCCAGCGATTCCTCATAAACTTCCGCCAGATATTCCTAAATTTAATGGAAATCCAGGTGAAGACCTGTCGAATCATGTCATGACCTTTCATCTGTGGTGTTCATCCAACACTCTCAATGATGATTCGATTATGCTTCACCATTTTTAGCGAATGTTAACTGGTCTAGCAGCAAAATGGTACATTGAATTGCCTAGGGCATCATTCGATAACTTCAGCGCCCTTGCCACAACCTTTTTAACCATTTTCAGTTACCAATAAGGTATGAAACAGGAACAGAGCTTCTTACCAATTTCAAACAAACGACAGCCACCCACATATCTGATCATATTCATGAATGGTGACATCATCGTAGAATGGTAAAGACATATGTTCTTGATCAGCTGCTCATTGAATGGTTTATTAAGTCATTGTTACATTCTATCACAGAAGATGTGGAAATGGGAGGGGTCGTCACTAAAGAGCAAGTCATTGCTTGTGCGCAATATCTAGACTTGATCTATACTTAGTCTGGGATTGACCTAACAGATTCCAATCTTGTGACCTTTAATCATAAAGGATATGACCCGCAATTACCAGCTCAGCTTGCTTTCCTTATTCAAATGAAAGCACTCAACAAAACTGTTCATCGAACAATTATTGATGAGGGGGCATCTACATGTATTATGTTAATGAGTTGCTGGAAAAATTTAGGCTCACCAACCTTGTCACGATCGTCGATGATGTTAAAAGCATTTGACAGACGAACATACACTCCATACGGGATTTTAAGTAACTTGCAAGTCGAACTAGGGGGAAAAGCAATAGAAATTGATGTTGAAGTTATCGACGGAAACCTCGATTACAACATCCTACTGGGAAGGCCCTAGATTTATGCTATGCTTACCGTTGTGTCGATATACTTCAGAAATATTGCATTTCCATTCCAAGGAGGAATTACAATCATCAACCAACAAACACTTCTCCCCAACAGTTCGCAAGTTATGGGAAGCATTTCGATGATCCACGAAAGCTCTCAATCACTTCAAAATATGGGAGTAGGCCTACTAAAAGACCCTACATTGATGGGTACTTTTTCCCTACCGCCTCCAAATAATCTGGCGAAAGTGGCCATGGTGGGAACCTGCTATATGATGTCTTCCATTCAGAGGATGTCCGAACACGATGTTAGCATGGATCATCACCAGGTTTTGCCTCCAAGCCCAATAGAAATATTATAGAAATCAATGTTTTCGACATGGGGGCCAAACCAAAATCAATGCTCATCAAGCATTTGGATAGATAGGTATAAGGAATATTGTACCTCTTCAGATCCTTGGTCACATTTACATTCTACAGACGAAGGAATTCCTTAGCCAATGATGATTGACGAAGCACCATGGGAATGTTACCACCATCGTTCCCACATTCCATATTACAAAGAAGATTGTTCCAGTGACCTTGATAATCCTTCAGCTTTTTATTTCCTATCAAATGCTGTAAATATGGTGGATTCCAAGTGAAACCTATCCAATATTGAAGAGACTATCACCCTAAAAATCTTGACCAAACCAGATGTTGTAGAGAATATTCATGCTGGAAAATCTTGTTCTTCTTCAGAACTGGAAGTATATTACGCTCTCTTTTGCGAGTTCAGAGATGTCTTTGCATGGTAATATGAAGAAATGTCAGGCATTGACTCGAGCATAGTTGAACATAAAATCAAGATGTATCCAGATGTCAAACCAGTATGACAACAGCTTCGGTAGGTGCACCACAAGAAAGCCACTGCCATCAAGGCAGAAGTTGAAAAACTTCTCCATGCTGGTTTCATTTACCCGGTTCCTCTAACCGATTGGGTATTGAATATTGTTCCTGTAATGAAAAAGCAAGGAACGATTAGAGTGTATGTCGATTATAGGGATGTAAATCAAGCTTGTCCAAAAGACAACTACCCTACACGCTTCATTGACCAGATAATTGACGAATGCACCAGATGTGAAATATTTTCATTTATGGATGGATTTTCCGGGTATAATCAAATAAACATCCACCCACAGGACTAGTCAAAGACTACATTTATTTTTCTGTGGGGCACATTCGCATACCGCAATATACCGTTTGGCTTAAAGAATGCAGGGGCGACCTTTTAGAGGGCAATGAATCATGACTTCCATGACATCGAAAACATCGTTCAACCATATCTTGACAATCTTCTAGCTCATTCGCGAAAGTGGATCGATCATCCGCAACATTTGAGAGCGATATTTCTACGTTGCAGACACTACAAGATACGATTCAATCCACACAGATGTATCAATAACTAATGGGTGACCTATGAAAATGGTTTAATAAGTTAATAACATGAAGTATATATTGGGTTCAAAATATAACTAATTAGCTTAATAACATGTGAACTAAGAAGCCTCCTTGCAAATAAATTTAGCAGAGGAAGGAACTCAATGTTTGTTGCTTCAGAAACAATTAAAAAAACATTTGCCTACCATTTATACAATAACTTACTCTTGCAACCAAATTCTCAGACTATAACTTTTTTGTTCTCTAGTTCCATTGAGGTTAGTTGATTGCTACCAAATGCCTACAATTCAATTAAGATTCAATTAGTTTTAAGCATATAATAGAAGTAATTGTGTGCACAATAACACTATACCTATTGGAATTTATCCATTTAATTCAATTCATTTGTTGATTTGATGATGTAGGTAGAAAGAAGAAATAACGTGAAGGAGGTCTGCCAAATGCAGTGCTGGTGTTGAGAGGTGGGTTGGAAAGAAAATCCTCATGGGCATTAGTGTGACACATGGGAAGGTTGTTAGAAACTATTTGGTAAAAGCACATGTACAAAGAAACAAAATACCTGGTAAAAGGACCTGTATCAAGAAACACAATTGCTTCACTAGGCTTGTCTACTTTTCACAAACAAGCAGAGAGGGAGGTTAAAAAGTCAAAGAATGAAGGTTGAAATGTTTATGGAAGATAAGATTATATAATATGCACATTGAATTAGTATGAACAATACAGACTAAAGTGTAAAACCATAGGACATTTGGAGGAGAATTGTAGACATGTGGACCAGAGTTGGCTTCGGGGTAGTGTAATCTTGACATGGGGCATTGCCTTGCATACGGAGAAATACATTGTTTAAAATTTTGGATATATCTCTATATATATCCTCAGAGTTACCATTCCTCAATAGCCTTTGTTGCATCGAAAATCTCACGTTGTTTTCCTTTTTTCCAGGCTCTCACTTTTTTCCAGGATTTCTTAATTTTAACTTTATCGATTTCCTTCTTCCATGCATGGATTGTGTTATTTTCTCATCAGCACTTTCTAAACTTAGTGTAGATTTTACAAAAGGTCCGAGACTCGGTGTAGATTTTACAGAAGGCTCAAGTCACACGAAGTACTGCTCTCCACTCAAAGTAGCTTTAACCTTGGGGAGGAGGTAGCAGTGGGATATTTTTTCCTTAAATGTAAAAGGATGGGTGCAGTTTGGATCTGTAGGAGATGAAAAGGCATATATGAAATATCATATGTAAGAGGATATAAAGTGAGTCATTGATGGCATCTCAAAGTCATCCACAAGAAGATGAATTTCCTGCAAAGGCACACTAGAAGGAGTATGAGGGATTGGTAAGAGTGCACAAGGAGTATATTTCAGGAAATGATCGACGGATGAAAATAAGTACAAATGAATCAATAAAATCGGGACTACGTTGGAAACCATGAATTACAAATATGAAATTTTTTCATTAATGAAAATTAGATGGTTTCACAGTTGAAACTATTATTTTGGGGAAATGATGGTGAGGATGTAGTTGGGGTGTTTTCTTTGAAGAATATAAAGAAAGGTGATTTTATCCCATGTAATTATTTGTATAGACATTTCCATTATCCTCGATTTTCAATTCTGCTAAGACCATCTTCAAAAATTTAAACTAAATATCATTTTCAAATGTAAATTCCCCTGCAATTTATAACCACTCTTAAAGGATAAGTCATTTTGATAATAATTCGCATATTGCTGATTTATTTGCAAAAAAGGGTTCTCGGCGGCAACACATGTCTTGATTATGGAAACCACAAAGGTAACATCGAGTGAAGAGCATGCCATCGATTTGCTGAAACACAGTTTCCATTTATAAGTATCACGGAGTGTTCGTATTGGAAGTATGTACCATGATGGCCCAGCCCTTTTCCACGTGGTGACACTGTGTCCACCGTACGAAGGTTAATGTGAATAAACGTTGAGATAACGCGGTTTGTACAGGTTCGGGATATTTCGGATGGTTTACTTGTGGTACAGGTTACCAACTCACACTTGCTGGTTTCAAGCCTTGACTTACTCCCGCCTTTTGACAGCCAACCCTAGTTCACTTGCCATTTCATTTTCACTGTGCGAAGTTCTTTGTTCTGCTCTGCGAGGGTTTCTTTGTGCCTCTGCGCCTCGCTCCGGCGCTGGGTTCTTCTGGTGCCTCCGACCTCCTGCTACCCTGTGCGTTGGTATTATGGTGAGGGTGACCAGCTGTTAACGCTCTGTGCTATAACTCGATATGTTTACTGTTTCTTTGTTTGCTCTCTGCTGTAACCAGGTTGGTTCCACACTCTGTTAACTTACCTTTTTCTATTATGACAGGTTCTTCTCAGTCCCGAGCTCAGCTAATTGTTCCGCTTCAATCCGAATTCAAGGTAAGTTCTGGTTCGATGTTAAACCCTGCTTCTCCACCTCTTCCAGAGTCTAACAGGTTCACTCCTTTGCTATTCAGGTTATGGGTGTCGGGTTGTTTACAATGCTGCCCATCCAACTCAGGTAAATACCCAATGCAACTGTGTTTTTTCGTTTACAGAAGTTCCTTATCGTTTTCCTATCTCAGGCGCTAAACTCCATCTATTTTGTTGTTGCAGGTTGCTCAGGTGGTTGGCCGCCGTGGGCTCACACTCTCTGTCCGTTCTAGAGGCAACCCAAAACCCCTTACAACTTGGTGTAACGGGTAGGGTCTTGTCCAACTCGGCCCATTTGTTAGATTAGTGAACAATCTGTGGGTTTTTGTATTTAATGCTCACGCTTCTGGATTGTACACGAACTATATTAAACTGTTTCTTTTTCTGAGGTCTCGTATGTGTATAATAACTGTCGTTTCGACCTGTAATCGACCTGGTCCATCTTTGTTGCTTGGGTTCCTTGAGTCTGTTCGGTTGCCTTTCTTGTTTCTTGTAATGACTTTAATTATCAGAGGATAGTGGTTCAGTGAGCGTTCTATGCTCAGAGAACTTATGGTGCGTTTTGTTCATAAAAGTTACATTACATAAAACTCTTGTATACTTTATCTCTAGCATTTACAAATCTTATGAAAAACATTTAAGTTGATATGCTTGTTACCTGGTTTATTGTGATATCGTTGGTTGTCAATCCACTCTTCCGTGTGGGTTAGCTCCCTGTAGCAGCACCTTCTCGTTGCTGTCTTATAAATTCCAGTTTGTACTCAATATTTCGTATCACATTCGTATGCTTGTTGTGTATAACTTACAATGGATGCTTAAGAAAATAACATCAATCGAATAAGTTACAGTATGCCTGTTATAGCCTTCTTGCAGTGAATGCTAATACAAAAAACAATATCAATATATTAGTGTGATAGTGGTTCTTTAAACAAACAGTTTTTCTTCTTTTAAGAGGAAATGTATCTGTCTTTTCTTGTTCCAGGAGAGTTTTTTTTTTTTAAATATCAGCAGTAGATTATTTCATTTGCAAATAGTATGATTCTATTACAGGGGTTTTTCGTCTTGCTATCTGTTACTCTCGTGCTGAAGGGGTCTCTCCCCTTGTTCTATCCTTTTCTGTTTTTAAATTACATGAGAGCATAACTTCTTCCCCTATTTCAGTGAAACTGTTAAACCTGAATTCTGTAACTGTCATCTAGTTTCTTTTAACAAAGATTTAACTAAACTCTGTTCATCTCCTAAGCTAAACAACTTGTAATTAAAAAATGTTCTAAAATAAAATGAAGCAAACAATAATTAAAAGAAAAAGACAACAACCAACTTACTGACCTGTCCACCCAAGCTCGGAATCTTTGTCTTGTTTCTGTTCTTCTTCCGTGAGTCAGTCAACTGTCATGTGTCTCCTTGGAGTTGGATGCTTCTGCATCAGGCTCCCGGGGTAGTAAACATTCATGGCTCCATTCCATGAGGTCGTCAACAGAATAGCCCACTTTTTGTATCTGCGTTGCATTGAGCGATGAACTGTCCTCTATTGGATGGTTCTTCCACTTGACCAAATACTGCAGATATTCCTTCCTGCGTGTGCGCCTAGCTACCTGTGTATCCAGAATTCTTTCAATCTCAAGGGGTGGTGTCGTTGGCAACTGTCTCGTCCATGAATTTTCTCCATAGCTAGTGTCTCGCGTTGTTGTTGCTGCTGCATCATCCTCCGAATCAGCGACATAAGGGAATAGGTCTGCCACATTAAAAATGGGAGAAACATTAATCCCGGGTGGCAAATGTAACTCATAATCGTTCGCAGAAAATTTTCGGATGATTTTGCAGTGACCGAACTTCTTGAATTTTAGTTTGTTGTACTCCTGTTTTGGAAACCTCTCCTTACGTAAATACACAATGACTTCATCCCCAACGTTAAACTAAACTTCCCGACGCCTTGTATCAGCTCGTTGTTTTTACCTTTGACTACTGTCTTGTAACTTCAGCTTGACCTGCTCGTGTAAATTGCTCATTTCCTTAGCGAAATCTTCCCCATCAACGCTTCGTTTCTCGAGTTTCCCCAAATCTCGTAATTCATGCACTCCTCGCGGATGCATGCCGTACAAAATCTGGAACGGACTGTAACCAGTGTTGCAGTTAGGTGAATCATTGTATGCGAATTCCGCCTGAGCAAGTACACGGTCCCATGTCCGGGAATTTTCACCTGTTAAACTCCGAAGTAAGTTTCCCAGACTTCTGTTTACTACTTCCGTCTGACCATTAGTCTGCGGATGATAAGCGGAGCTGAACTGCAACTGGGTATTCAACGTTTTCTACAGAGTTCTCCAAAAATGACCAGTGAACTTTACATCCTTGTCAGAGATAATGGATCTTGGAAGTCCATGCAACCGAATGATCTCAATAAAGAAAAGATGTGCTATATAAGTGGCATCGCTAGTTTTCTTGCAAGGTACAAAGTGTGCCATCTTCGAAAATTGGTCTACCACAACAATTACTGAATCAAAACCCCGTTGTGTCTTTGGCAAACCCAGAACAAAATCCATGCTAACTGAATCCCATGGTCGGCTTGGGATAGGTAACGGCAAATAAAGACCAGTGTTCTGACTGTGACCTTTTCCCAGTTGACAAACATTACATCTACTCACGTACCTTTGCACATCCCGCTGCAATTTTGGCCAGAAATAAAAATGCCGTGCCTGAGCAATCATTTTGTCTATACCAAAGTGTCCAGCCAGACCCCCACTGTGTTTTTCCTGTATAATGTTTTCCTGCATAGAACAGTTGGGAATACACAACTGCCCTCCCTTAAACAATAATCCTTCCTGTAGATTATAGTCTAACCACATGCTGTTATTTCTTAACAGAGGGTTTTGGCAAGCCTCATAGGCCTCCTTAAATTCGGTATCAGTCTGATACAACTCTTTTAAGTGGTCAAAGCCCAAAACCTGCATCGTGCTTTCCTGTAGAAGCAATGTTCTTCTACTCAGTGCATCTGCCACCTTGTTTGCTTGCCCACTAATGTGTTTTAGTACAAATGTAAAATTCTGCAAGTACTCAACCCACGCTGCATGCTTATGGTTCAATTTATGCTGTTGCATAATGTACTGCAATACAGAGTTATCCGTAAATAAAACAAACTCGTTACCTAACAGATAATGTCGCCAATGCTTCAAGGCTTGTACAATTGCGTAAAACTCTTTGTCGTAGGTTGAGTATTTCTGCCTGCTCTCATTTAGCTTTTCACTGAAATAAGCGACCGGTCTGTCCTCTTGACTAAGGACTGCCCCAATGGCTGTACCACTGGCATCGCAACGAACTTGAAAAGGTTTGTTGAAATCAGGCAGCCTCAATATCGGTCTTTCAGTAATCTTCTTTCCAAAATCTGAAAACTACTTTCTGCTGCTCCAGTCCAGTGAAAAGGCTGATTCACCTTCTTGATTGTATCCAACATAGGTGTGCAGATCTCGCTGAAATTTCTGATAAACTTCCTATAAAAACTGGCTAGTCCGTGGAAACTTCGGACTTCAAATAAACTTTTTGGAGAAGGCTAGCTAACTATAGCTGCCACCTTTTCTGGGTCCATTTTCAGTTCATTTTCTGCAATGACAAAACCCAGATACACTAATTCTCGCTGGAAAAAGGTACACTTTTTCAGATTAATTAGCAGCTTGTTTTGCTGCAACTTCCTCAACACACTCTGCAAATGCCTGAAATGTTCCTCTTTAGTCTTGCTAAAAATCAAAATATCGTCCAGGTAAACTATTACAAACTTACCATTAAATTCCTTCAGTACCTCATTCATCAGGCGCATGAATATGTTGGGAGCGTTGCTCAACCCAAATGGCATCACCAGCCACTCATATAAGCCTTCATTTGTCTTGAAAGCGGTCTTCCACTCATCTCCTTCTCGAATTCGAATCTGGTGGTATCCACTCTTCAAGTCAATTTTCGAGAAATAAGCTGCCCCGCTCAGGCAATCCATCATATCGTCCATTCTTGGTAAGGGAAACCTGTACCCGACAGTAATCTTGTTTATGGCTCTAGAATCAGTGCACATTCGCCATTCTCCTCCCTTCTTTGGAGCCAAAACGGTTGGTACTGTATAGGGACTCATGCTTTCTCGAATCAAATCTTTGTCCAATAACTCTTGGACTTGTTTCCTGATTTCTTCATGGTCTTTAGGACTCATACGATAAGCTGCTTTATTTGGCAGGCTTGCCCCTGGTATAAAGTCAATACAGTGACTAATACCTCTCCTTGGTGGTAATTCATTTGGAAGGTCATCCACCACAATGTCCCCAAATTCTTGCAGCAACTTCTGAACTTCTCCGGGCAAGTCTGAAATATGTGTATGAAGTACCACTGCCTTTGGTCTTCTTATGACAGCAAAATTTATTTCGCCGTCCTCAATCTGTTTTACAAATTCCTTTCTGCCCATCAGCAGTGCCTTCACCCCACTGGTTTCTGCTGTATTTTCCTCCTTGATGGGTACAAGCGTGTGCTTGATCCAATCTTTAACAAACTTATAGCAATTGGTTTTTCCGTCATGAACTGCACTTCTATCAAACTGCCAAAGTCGTCCCAACAGTAGGTGACAGACATCCATTGACATGACATCGCAAAGGATCTTATCCTTGTACCTACCGATCTGAAACTCCACTCACACTATTCGTCAACTAACAGCTGATGTCCTTTCTGCAGCCATGACACTTTGTAGGGAGTAGGGTGCTTCAATTTTTTTAATCCCAGCTTTTCTACCATCTCCACAGCCACTAAATTTTCGGTACTCCCGCTGTCAATGATCAGTTTACAGCACTTACACTGTGACTTGCAGACAATTCGGAACAAAGCCTTTCGCTGATCTGGTTCTGCAACCTCCTTTGCTGGTTTTAACAGCACCTTATTCAACACCAAAGCTTCACCTGTCTCTGGTGTGGTTTCTGCTTCTTGAGGTGTTGCCTCAGCATCCTCTGGCTGAGCAACATAAGCTCCTCTTCCACCTGCTGGTTCACCTTCAGGACAGTCATACGACTTGTGTCCCAATTTGTGGCAACGATAGCACTGGACAGTTCCCCTGCCCCGACAATTTCCTCGCCCTCGCTGAGCTGGTCGTCCTTCTCTAGTGCTATTGCCCTTCTCTGTTGTGCCAGCAGACTTGGAACTGCTGCCTTCCTCACTTGAACCTGTACCTCTACCTCTACCAAAAACCTTACCTTTCCCCCTACCAGTTCCACCTCCTCTCCTGGAATTTTGCTTCCGGTTAGTTTTCTCCTCTGCCTTCAGTGCAAACTGGTAAGCTTCATCCAACGTTCGGGGTGAGAGGATACCGATTTCATCTAGTACCTCCCCCCTCAAACCATTCACAAATCTGGCTGTTTTTTCTAGGGTATCTTCCACATACCTTGCTCGCAAATTCAACTTATAAAATTTCTCTGTAAATTCCTTAACAGTCATCCCTCTTTGTTTCAAGGTCTGTACAACATGATCTGATAATCTTTCGGTAGAAACTTTTCCTTCACTTTTGCCTCCATTCTAGCCCACTTCTTTATAGGCTCTTTCTGTAGCCTCTTCCTCTCCGCCTGAATGTTGTCCCACCACAAGGATGCATGTCCTTTCAGCTTGGTGGCGGCGAACTTCATTTGTTTGTCTTCACTGGTTTCCTCGAACTCAAAATATTTATTTACTTCACTCAACCAATCCAGTAACACATCTGCAAACAAACTTCCGTCATAAGTGGGTAGCTCATGCCTTGGCTATGACTGGACAACAAAACTGACTTTAATAATCGAAGTTCCGGTGTCACCCCTTCTGGTTCAGCCACTTCTTCATCACTATCATCTGTTGGGTCTCTCCTTCCCCCAGCTTCCACCACTGCCAATCTTTCACGCAAAATGCAAATCTCCTCACGAAGTCCCTCTTCTGCTATCCTCCGGACCGCTCTTCCCCTTCCTCTTCCTCTTCCTCTTCCTCTTCTGTCAACCTCCATTTGCTCCTACTCAACAAACTTGCTCTGATACCACTTTTGATGGCCCAGCCCTTTTCCACGTGGTGACATTGTGTCCACCGTATGAAGGTTAATGCGAATAAACATTGAGATAACGCGGTTTGTACAGGTTTGGGATATTTCGGATGGTTTACTTATCGTACAGGTTACCAACTCACACCTGCCCGTTTCAAGCCTTAACTTACTCCCGCCTTTTGACAGTCAACCCTATTTCACTTGCCATTTCATTTTCACTGTGTGAAGTTCTTTGTTCTGCTTTGCGAGGGTTTCTTTGTGCCTCTGCTCCTCGCTCCGGCGTTGGGTTCTTCTGGTGCCTCCGACCTCCTGCTACCCTGTGCGTTGGTATTATGGTGAGGGTGACAAGCTATTAATGCTTTGCACTGTAAATCGATATGTTTATTATTTCTTTGTTTGCTCTCTGCTGTAACCAGGTTTGTTCCACACTCTGTTAACTTACCTTTTGCTATTATGACATGTTCCTCTCAGTCCCGAGCTCAGCTAATCGTTCCGCTTCAATCCGGATTCAAGGTAATTTCTGGTTCTATGTTAAACCCTGCTTCTCCACCTCTTCCAGAGTCTAACAGGTTCGCTCCTTTTCTCTTCAGGTTATGGGTGTCGGGTTGTTTACAATGTTGCCCGTCCAACTTAGGTAAATACCCAATGCAACTGTGTCTTTTCGTTTATAGAAGTTCCTTATCGTTTTCCTGTCTGAGGCGCTAAACTCCGTCTATTTTGTTGTTGCAGGTTGCTCGGGTGGTTGGCCGCCATGGGATCACGCTTTCTGTGCGTTTTGGAGGCAACCCAAAACCCCTTTCAACTTGGTGTAACGGGTAGGGTCTTGTCCAGCTCGGCCCGTTTGTTAGATTAGTGAACAATCTGTGGGTTTTTGTATTTAATGCTCATGCTTCTGGATTGTACACGAACTATATTAAACTGTTTCTTTTTCTGAGGTCTCGTATGTGTATAATAACCGTCGTTTCGACCTGTAATCGACCTGGTCCGTCTTTGTTGCTTGGGTTCCTTGAGTCTGTTCGGTTGCCTTTCTTGTTTCTTGTAATGACTTTAATTATCGGAGGATAGTGGTTCGGTGAGCGTTCTATGGTCAAAGAACTTATGGTGCATTTTGTTCATAAAAGTTACATTACATAAAACTCCTGTATACTTTATCTCCAACATTTACAAATCTTATGAAAAAAATTTAAGTTGATATGCTTGTTACCTGGTTTATTGTGATATCGTTGGTTGTCAATCCGCTCTTTCGTGTGGGTTAGCTCCCTGTAGCAGCGCCTTCTCGTTGTTGTCTTCTAAATTCCATTTTGTACTCAATATTTCGTATCACATTCGTATGCTTGTTGTGTATAACTTACAATGGATGCTTAAGCAAATAACATCAATCGAATTAGTTACAGTATGCCTATTATAGCCTTCTTGCAGTGAATGCTAATACAGAAAACAATATCAATATATTAGTGTGACAGTGGTTCTTTAAACAAACAGTTTTGCTTGTTTTAAGAGGAAATGTATCTGTCTTTTCTTGTCCCAGGAGATTTTTTTTTTTTTTAAATATCAGCAGTAGATTATTTCATTTGCAAATAGTATGATTCTCTTACAGGGGTTTTTCGTCTTGCTGTCTGTTACTCTCGTGCTAAAGGGGTCTCTCCCCTTGTTTTATCCTTTTCTATTTTTAAATTACATGAGAGCATAACGGCTTCCCCTATTTCAGTTGAACTGTTCAACCTGAATTCTGTAACTGTCATCTAGTTTCTTTTAACAAAGATTTAACTAAACACTATTCATCTCCTAAGCTAAACAACTTGTAATTAAAAAATGTTCTAAAATAAAATGAAGCAAACAATAATTAAAAGAAAAAGACAACAACCAACTTAATGACCTGTCCACCCAAGCCCGAAATCTTTGTCTTGTTTATGTTCTTCTTCCGTGAGTCAGTCAACTGTCATGTGTCTCCTCGGAGTTGGATGCTCTTGCATCATACCATGCAGTAAACGTGCTTACAATGTCTTAAAATTCTTTATAAAATTCATTTAAGTGCAAAACGAAATTGTTGTAAATATAAAACTGAGTATACTATATATATATATATATATACTTACCATTTTGAATACTTGCCGGTTGCCTACAAAATTAGTTGGGAAGGTTGAATGCCAATTTTATTAAATGGATGTGATTAACCAAACTCCCGATAACATCACCTTACCATATCTACTATACTTTTTTCTCTCAAATCTGTTACAACTAAACAAAATACTATGACTATTAAAAGAATAACCTAACCTATAATGCCATGTTGTGAGCATATCACCTCTTTATTTTTGTTAGCTTCGCCTCAGAACCTATTACAATCGAATATATCACTGTATGTATTTTTTAATAGAGTATTGGGCCTGAATGCTCAATATTCATGTGTTATATACTATGGAGACTTATACTTAGGAGGGTTTCTCAATGACATATAATAATTTGTTATGTATTGTAATTGATATAGAAAATATTTAATAAAATTTATTTTGATTATTTTCATGAATATTTTAAAATAAAATTTGTTAATAAGTAGAAATTTTATATTTTTTAAATTTATTTTGTAATTTAATATAACGTAAATTTTAGCATTCCTTATAAAGTTGGCAGAGTTATTAAAATGCTATAGGATTGACAGATAGTAGGCTCCATTACAAATTGTTTACCGGGTCTTCGGTTAGGCTGGAAATCACTAAGGTTCAAGCTAATAGTGGGCATGATATGAAGAAGAATCTAAATTTTTCGGACATAAATTTGGTTTGGAATTGGCTCTGTTATTGGTGAAATGGTTTTTTTCCTAACATGTTTGGAAACTAAATAAGTAATTAGGTATGTGGCCCTATCATCCTATCTTATTTCAGGAATCTCTACCTGGCTTGTTGTCTTGTTTCCTTTTGTTACACTGAATTTCTTGTGGAAATCACAATAACAATCCAAAATCTATTTGATTTATTTTTTCTACTTCATGCAAGATTTTGTATCTGGGAATCAAAATATCCCTTGTTTTGTTACCTTTCATCTGTTGGTTATGTACATCAGATGTATCATTTATACTCAAAAAGTCTTTCCATAATTTATCCTCTTCTTTGTAGATATGAGATTATCCATGGCTGCCACTTCTGTCATGAATCAATGGCTTTCATACAATTTATTATTTTTGTGGCTTGTCTTATAATTGAATTTAAGAAGAGTGCAAGCTTTCATTTCTTACGTTTAAACAATCTTTCCCAGTCATAGATTTAAACAATTGTGCAGAGGTTCATGTCATAGATTTATGTATGACCGACTTTCTTGAATCGAAATTCTTATAAACTTGTTGGTTTAGAATTGTGTTTGTTCAGGTACATGTGGTGGTGTGTCAATTTATGTTTTCTTAAAGTTATATCTAAGAATCAGAACTTAGGGAGAGGTAAATCTTGCTTTAAAATAATAGTGGCATGGAATCAGATATATTGTTCTTTTACTTACAATTCCAATTTGTTTGTAAATTTATCAAGCAATACTAACCCCATCACTAAAAGTGAATTTTAGAATTAGGATATTGAAGAGTGGAACTAGTTTAAAATGATCTCAGATCACCTATTTCCCTCTTGACGATTTGATGGTGCTGGAAATGTAGATGCAGATCCAGAAAGCATCAAGCTCATTTACTCTTAAATATTTGACTTTGAAATAAACAAATTATATTTTTTCACCAAGAGATTACATACAATTATGAATGTTGTAATTATATTTGGAAGCATGCAAAGACACTCCAGAAGCATATGAGGGTTTGGTGAGAGTGCGCACTAGGGAAATTAAACGAAAAGGAGAATATTATTGGATAGACATTGAACCTATTATGTTTCAAAATCAAAATATAGGAGTTGTGAAGGTTGTGAAAATTAGTTGTGGGCTCCATAGTGCCTTATTTTATGCTCCAAATCCTTCTAGGACAGCATCAGATCATGTCAAAAGAGGCACTTTCCCCAATTTCAATGGAGTCGTTTCTAGTTCGATATCTTTTTTTCCTCCAAAAAAAATTAAGCTTGCGATCTCTTTCTAGAACACAAAAAGAGGTGCTCTTACCTTACCATGAGCAATTATGCCTCTAGCCATGATTGGCACACCTTGCCCCTGTTCCTAAGCTATTTGTTTTAGAAGCCCAACACCTCTAGTTATTTCAGGGGAAGGAGGATCTAGGTGTGCTTGCTATGTTGAAAGATATAACCTAAACTAAAGAGCCTAGGAGTAAAATGAGGTCTAGGAAAAATCCTTAGTAAATATAAGGTTGACACAACATGCAATTTTATCGTTGAATTGATCTATGAATCTTGTGGAATTGTTTCTTTTTCGGTTTATATCATATAAAATTCAAAGCTTTTCTCAATCATGTTGTTCAATTCTTACTTAGATTAGATTTGAGACAAAATTGTTTGAAAAAATATAGCCCGAAAAGTCTGAAAAGTATGATGTGCAGACTATGAGACTTAAACCTCTGGAACCCATCGTTGTTCAAATACCTTGACCTTTTAGCTGTTAAGTTTAAATATTTCCTATTCTCAGTTGTATTACATACAAAGCCTAACCCATCTTATCATGTACCCATCTTCGTATTACATTTTAGGTAGTTGATTTAAGTGATATATAGTCATTGCTCTCCCTATGGATATGTGTATATATTATCCAAGAACCTTGGGTCTATTTAGTTTATTATCTTTCATATTCATCTAGCGTGAATTGATAGGATTATATACACATTGTGTATACATTTAGACGAACCCATCTTTGTCTTATATGTTAGGTAAAGCCACATTGATTGAAGAAAGGCAAGGAAAGGAGCTTTTGATCATTGAAGTTCACCTTGACTGCCTTTTATCAACTCATTATGATTGACAAAGACTATTGTAGGATCCAGGGAAACTACTTATAATATTGTGTGATCCATTCCTAGTAGACTCAATTACTTCATGGAGGTGGAATCAATCTAGAGTAGTAGACAACTTATTTTGGGAATTAAAGTATATTTATTATTGTTTTTCAATAAATTTATTTTAATTAAAGTTCAAATAAAAGAAATAGAAAATTTTGTATAATAGTTCATTAATATGCCTTAATATATTAATATGAAAAAGTTTAAAAGATGGACATAGGCATGTAGTACTTGCTTTAGTTGCTAGAGCATTTTGACATTATTTCAAGTGTACCATGAAGAGGGAGCTCCTTGAGATTTTTTAGTCTCATTTCTTTGCTTCACATTAACTTAGCGTGACTATAAAAGCTGAGAGACAAAATTTATCTAATAGTGTAGAGACAGGTATGGAAACACAATAATTAACATCACAACCTTGTTGAACATTAATAATATTTATCCTAACAATTTAAGAGAATTTAAAATAATGCAAAGGGGATTAATAATAATACCATAATTAACATGACAACCTTGGTGAACAACAATAATATTTATCCTAACAATTTAAGAGAATTTAGAAGAATACTAATAGGATTAATAATAATGATTGAGGTGTTATTGTTTCAAATACATATTTTATTAGTGATGTGTGGAACCCCATCTTTAATATAAAACACGATTTTATTCTATATGCATATTCCATATTATTGTATCAATTTAAGATGTTTCCTTTGCAACATCTAGTACAATTGTTAGTTATATAATCAAAATCATTTCATATCCATTCAACCGTTACAAACAGTTACAAGCACACATGACTATTCACATCTTTACTATTTAATAATATTAAAATAATAATTTTATGATAATATAAATTATAAATATTATTTATAAATAAATTACTTTTATTGTATATTTATTTCATTTAATGTAAAAATGTTAAAAACAAAACACATAAGCACGGGCATAAATGTGTCTATATTCCATTAAAACTAATAACTATACTCGTTCCAAAACCACTATAATAGAAAAATATCATAAGGAAGATGTTTGACAACAAACTTACAACATGTGAATTTAAAAGACACTAACCCAATGAAAGGGTAAAACAACGGTGTACCATAATGTTTCACCATCAATCTATTAACGAAAACATTGCAACATCTATAATATTGATTTCACTTTC
>APFE031551617.1:61583-86471 GCA_000404065.3 Pinus taeda | reverse complement strand
TGAGAGGTATGGTAAATAAATAAAACATTTTTTATATTTACTCCATAAGTCACCTTATATACATGCAAGGGTGTAAACAAATAAAAATATAATAAAGTGGGGGTATGGTAAATAAATAAAACGTCTTTTTATACTTACTCAAAAGGTATGGTAAATAAATAAAAATATAAATAAACTAGACGCATGGTAAATAAATAAAACCTTTTTTATATTTAGTCCAGAACCCTCGTTCTATTCATGAAGGCTCAAGAAAGAGGTTTTATTTAAGTGAATCCTATGGGCCAAATACCATATTTATGAAAGAGGTATGGTAAATTAATAAAAATATAAATAAGCGAGAGGTATGGTAAACAAATAAAACATTTTTTTATATTTACTCCATAAGTCACCTTGTATTTATGAATGATATGGTAAATTAATAAAAATATAAATAAACAAGAGTTACAATTTTTTTTTTTTTTTTAAATACCATGCAAAAAAACATTATTAACCCTAATATTAGTATTAATAAAAATAAAAATGGTACATGGTATTGACCCATGTATTCACTTGAAATGTAGCCTATTTAAATGGGGGAATTAAACCAGAATAGATCCATCTTTACTCTGGATCTACTGACCCGCGAGAGATTGCATTGCCATGTTTTTGAAATCCCTCCCTCTCTGTACAAATAAAAACTACACTGTTATAGCTGGTAATTTCTTGTAATTTCTTGAGTAGTGGGTTATGTAAAAAATTGAGCTTTGTTTTGTATTTTTGTGTAAAATTGGACTGGACTTTATATGTTTGAAATTTCAGTAGAGCTTGATGCATTGAATCCATTTGCCTTTAGTGGGATATTAAACCAGCTGAATTCTACGTAGTGGGTTATGTAAAAAATTGAGCTTTGTTTTGTATTTGCTGTAAAAAATTGGATTGGACTTTCAACAACGGTTTGTGCAGTAAATAGCATTAGACTGTTGGGTTTTGTCCGAAATGAGGTTGAACACAACTTGTTATCTGCAAAGTCGGTTGTTGGGCGAGCCACAAAAAAGGTTGTTGTATCCAACCGAGAAATCATGCACGTTATGTTTTTGGTTTGAAAATTATTTCACAACTATTGTTCTTTTATTGTACAATATGAAATTAGATAAAACTTGTACAAATAAATTTTAAAAGTCATATGATGAGCAGTGTAAAAATAAAAACGTCATAAAAAAATTCCTTAACACGTAGGATCACCCGTCAAATTTAACCCCTGATCTAAAAAGTTTACTAATTTCCAATTCATAATAGCGAAATATGCCATAATAGCAAAATATGGATAGTATTAACTTCAGTAATATTATGTTAACGAAAGTAATGGTATGCTAGCGAATATTTATGACATGATTTAATGACAAGTTTCATCCTATTTATTTAATTTATTATAAAATATAATAAATTAAACGAAAAATAATAATTTTAAACCTATGCATTCACGTAACTTGTAACATCATTAAAGTTGGTCCACCAAAAAGTACAATTAGATTGAAAATATGTTATTACATCTCCCCACCAAAAATAAAAACAAAACAATTTTAGGTGAAACCGATCGTGCATGAAGGCAGGGCTATCGTTTTAAGAAGACCAACAAACCATTGTAAGACATTGTGAATAGAAGATTGAACCATTTTAATTCAGCACATGTTGTTTCATGTCATTCCTTGTGTACGTAATATTCACCAGATGTTACCACGTACAAGCATATTGTGTAGATGTGCATATCTTTTCCTTATTTATTTCTAATCAACATTGAATATTGTGTACAACATATTTCTATTTACCATTTTAAAAATTATTTAACTCGAAAGTATAATTTTTGCCATCCTATTGGTAAAAGTGGTTAATATTAATCAATCCATTAATATAAATTAATAAAAATATATCAACAAAATTAATAATTATTAAATATATAATACTTTAATATTAAAAATCAATAAACCTAAAACCTAATATTTCAAATTTAATGTAAATATTTTAAACTTAGATATTAAATATTAAACCTAAATATTTCAACTTAAACTTTAAATATAATATTAAAACCTAAATATCATACTTACATTAAAATCCAAAACCAAAACATAAAAGCTAAAAAATTAAAACCAAAACGTAAAACTAAAACTAATCTAACCAAATAACAACAATTATGTTCACAAACATGTGTTTCTTGTTGTATAAGGGGGCAAAAAAAATTGTGAGCCTAAAAATTGTAATTAACATTATTTTTAACCTTAAAAAAATAACATAATAATAAAAGACGTTTAAATTAATATCACCTATAATTATTTGAAAATCAATAAATTTTTATTATAATTATTCATTTTATGATGATTTTTTTGAGTTTTTTTTTTTTCCATATATTTTTTTCATAGAACTTTTATTTTAAAATTATTATAATTTAAAGTATTTTATATTTATTTATTTTTGATAATAAATTTATTTTTATTTTTTTAATCTTTTTCTCCACAAGTTGACAAATCGATAGCCTTTTTAACAATTAATATTTGCCTCGTAAATGTTGTAACATTCCATGTTAACTTGTAAATATTAAGTTATTGCAATTAAATGTAGATTTTTCAAACAATGGTACATTACTTAGGACATGTGGTTTCCAAGGAAGGCATAACAATTGATCTAGAAAATATAAGGTTTATCACGAAGTGGGTGACTCCTAGGAATGTCGATCAGGTAAGATCACACATGGGATTAGCAAGTTATTATAGGATGTCCATCACTAACTTCTCAAAGATTGCTTGTCTTACTACGTTTTTTTTTTGTAAATTAGGCTACTTCTATTATTATACAAACGGTTACAAAAAAATTACATCGAGGCAGGCCTCAAAATTCACCATAGTGAGATGGATTTAGCAAAGCTTGACATCTAAGTGTAAAACGACACTTGATACAAAACCTTGATACCTAGAGGACAAACAGTTGTCACAGACCATAACTGTGAGACCAACAGATTGCCAAGAACCGTAACCAGCTGAGAGATAGACAAAATGACCCAAACATTACTGTCAGTCCAAGACTTTATCCCAAATCTGATACCAATTACAATATAACAGTAGACGTAGGCAGGAATGAGCACCGCTTTCGACCTGACCATAGCTTAGCAATGCTTAAGCTTTACAAAAAAGACCCCACAAAGAAGGTTGAGCATTAGAATTACCAGACCAACACCATTGAAACGCCGGAACCACCATTGAAATGCCAGAACCACCATTGAAACACCAAAACCACCATGTCCAGGCCAGAACGCCTTGGAGGCCGGCGCAAACATCCAAAGAGGTGGAGGGCTGCTCCTCCACGATCCTGCAACTATATTGATCTGACACGCTTGAATCAGTGTATGGAGCGTCGTCTTTTGCCAGCTTGCTTGGACCCACCACCGCACCCGAGGTTTCCGCAGGCTGAGCTATTTGACAAAGGACTGAAGAAGGAGGCCTTTGTTCCTCAGGGTCTTCTGGTGGAACTGCATTGTCACATTTCTCAATTCGAACAAAGACATAGTACGTTGCTTTGTCCAGTGAGCAGGGGAAGCGAAATCGAGTCGAGGGATGCGAGCTATGCGCGCATACAACAGCACGAGCTCGTCCTCGGCCTCTCCCTCGGCCTCGCCTTGCACCCCGTGAATCAATTCCATCTGAGGAAGATTTCGTGGAGTGAGAGGAGCGCTGAGGATTGGCTCTTCCTCTGGCGCCTCCCTGAGACCTGCCCCTGCGGCTACTAAGGCGAAGCCATTCTAGCGGCATGTTGGAGTGTAATGAGCAATAAAACGGGAGCAGAAATTGCACAGAGAGCAAAGACTCCTTGAATCCAAAGGCACAGGGAGCCAATAACTCAAGCCCAAGGACGTGAAGACTTGCAGGAGCACAAAAGGCAGGATATACCCGGTAGCGGGAACACAAAGAGGCGCAACAAGAATAAACACCAAGAGCCAACCATACAACATTACAAGAGCTTGATATTGACCGACTGTAGGTTCAGGGGACTCAGAGGAAGAGACCAAGGCCTTCTGAGTTAAGGGCCGAGGTCTAAATCTCTGAGACCGCCTCCAAGACCCAGAAACCAACTGCAAACCACACAAACAATCCCCCCCAAGCCAGACAACAAAGAGAACGAATTGCAAGAAGTAAATTACCAGCACATGCTTGCAGTTAATATACTGCAACGCGACGACCCAGACCATGAACAAACCAACGCAGAGCAGCTGCATACCAAATGCCGGAGAACCAAGACGCGATCGAGCCATGGTGCGATGGGTGGCTAACTGCAGGATATATTTACTATCCACCTTCAATGTAATGCTACGTGGGTGGCAGGCCCATAAATAGACAGGACAGATGGCGGGGTTGGGCTGCCATTTGCCCAGTGGGAAGCCCGCCTCTGTACCGTTCCCTTTAATTGACACCCGCAATGGGGAGCTTGTCTTACTACATTGTTGCAAAGGAAAAGTAAGAAATTTGAATGGGTAGAGGAATGTGTAGCCAATTTCGAGCAGTTGAAGTAGTTGTTAACGAATGATCTAGTTCTAAAGATTGAATATCTAGATAAAGAGTTTGTGGTATGTACAAATGCTTGGAAGGGAGGAATTGGTGGAGTCCTTATGAAGGAAGGGCAAGTAGTATGATATGAATCAAGGAAACTGAATGAGAATGAACATAATTATTTGACATATGATCTTGACTTGCTAGTGATCATTCATGCTTTGAAGATGTGGAGACATTATCTTCTTGGAAGGAAGTTCATCTTGATGAGTGATCACAATGGATTTAGGTATTTATTTGACCAATTGAATCTGAATTCCATGCAAGCTAGATTGTTGGCCATCATCTGTGAATTCGACATTGAGATCAAGTACATCAAGGGGAAAGAGAAAAGGGTTGCAGATGCTCTTAGTAGGAGAGTACAAGTAAATCACATGGCTACTATGAGCTCTTACTAGACAAAGTTACAATATTATATTTTGCATGCACGTTAAGAAGATGATAGGTATAGGGAGCTTGTACAAAAGGTTATGACACAGTATAGGTGATTAGGATGTGGACTATCATATCAAAACAGATGGTTTGGTCAGATTGAGGGATAGGATATATCTCTCAGACAACAGTGAGCTCAAGAAGTTTATCATGAGGGAATTTAATATTAAGTCATATTCAGTCATCCATGATATCAAAAGACTGGTAGTTGTGAAGAAGTTTTATTATTGGTTGAGTCTCAAGAAGGAAGTGCCAGAATTTGTGGTTAGATGTTTGTATTGTAAATAGGTAAATGAATAGTGTAAGAATATAGGTGGCCTATTACAACCGATTTTGATTCCAGAGTTGAAATGGGAGGTCATTTCCATGGATTTTGTTACGATTTTGTTGAGACCATCTAGACAACATGATTCTATAGTGGTTGTGATTAACACATTAACAAAGGTAGCACAATTCGTTTCAATAAAGTCTACTTATTCATCTAGTGATGTAGCACAAGTCTTAATTAGATATGTAGTGAGGTTGCATGGTGTCCCGAAGAAGATTGTGTCAAATATGGATGCTAGGTTCACTTCTAGATTCTCAAAAGAGTTAGTTGTAGGCTTGGGTATAGAGTTGGCCTTCAGTACATCTTATCATCTGTCGATAGATAGATAGATAGAGAGGGTGAAAAGGATGTTGGAGGACATGTTGAGGATTTATGTGATGCATCAAGATTGGAGGTGGGAAGAGTATCTTCTACCCTTTGAGTTTTTGTACAACAATGGGTATCAAGAGTCACTAAGGATGACTCCATTTGAGCCACTCTATGGGCAGAGTTGTAATACTCCCATCCGCTAGAGTGATCCAGATAACAGGGTGTTTATAGGACTGGACATGTTGATATAGATGGAACAACAAATGTACGTAATCGAGAGGAATCTCAAGGTAGCATAGGACAAACAAAAAAAATTATGTAGATCATAATAGGATGTTTAAGGATTTCTAGGATGGGAAATAGGTTTATTTACGTATCAATCCCAAGATGAGATTCTTGAGGATTGGATCATGTCTTAAGCTAGCACCTCACTTTTATGGGCCTTCCAATATTATTGAGAGTTTGGAATAGTAGGTTATCAACATGCAATGCGTCTCACATTGAAAGTCCATGATGTTTTCCATGTGTCTTTACTTAAGAAGTATGTTAAAGATGTTTATCAGGTGATTGACTGGTTTGCATTACAGGGGGATAGAGAAGGATAATTCTAGTCGAAATATTAGTTCATTTTGCAAAGAAAGATGCTCATGCTATGAAATCAAGCAATTGAGCAAGTTAAAGTGCAGTGGAAGCGTTTTGACCTGATGAATCTACATCGGAGATGGCTGATGATATGTGGGCTATGTAATCTTCTCTATTCTTTGCTTTAGCATATGTTTTTTGCATATTATGTTTTTGTTTGATGTTTTGGTATATGTGCATATATGTGTGTATGGATGTAAATATCACCATGAGCTCTATTATAAATATCCAATAAGTGGTATGGGTCTCATGTCATTATGGTTGTACTGTTGTTATGTTTCTCATTTTGGTTTGCTTCTTAGAAAGATGATCATTGTAAATACTGCAACAAGCTAAGTTACAAAGCTCCATGGGTAGTATGTTTTGTTGTTCAGTGGTTTTTCTACTTATAGGTGTCATTGAACACTGAGGGCGGTGCTCCCCTAAGGGGGAGGGTTTTGTAACAACTCTTGTTAAATGTCCGTGTAATAAAGCTAATAAAGGAAAATAACAACCAGGGTCATGGGACACGTATTCGAAGCTGAATGTTGGGAAAGGACATAGTGATGGGGATCACTTGTGATTAATCAATGGCTATGGAAATTGAAAAAGGAAATGAAAAAGGCTTTGGAAAGGGATAATGAATTTATTGGCATTTTACTTATGAAAATAATGGAAAGTAGGAGAAAATGGAGGTGAAAGTTCACATGTTGCCTGTGAGGAGGAAAATGAAGGAAAACTAATGGAAAATGAAGAAGAGAGAGGTATCATTAACAAAAAGGATTCTGAGGATTAGTTTGTAGCTTTTCGTCAGTTTATTTTTCAAGCTCTCATTTTATAGTCTCTCTCTCTCTCTCTCTCTCTCTCTCTCATACTCTTGGAAACTTAGAGTTTCCTTGGATCACTCTTGGGGTAGTGTGGCATATTTGGGGCTTAGAGAAATAAGGGAAAAGAAGAGTAGGAAAGTGAAAGAGGAAATCACGATCAACAACTAAAGCAAGTTTTTCTTGCAGGTATCAGGTTGCATGTATGATTTCCTTGCTAGTTTTTGCATGCATGGAACATGCATATGGTTTTTTGGTTATGATTTGTTGTGGGAATGAAGGATTGCATGGATTGACAATGGCTTTTCCTAGTCTTGCCATTTCCAATATATCCATGCTGTTGTTGGTTTTATATTTGTTTTCTTGTTGGTGCTCCGGTTCCTTTGGCTGTGAGTTGAGTTACTAGTTCTTGGAGCCTTGGTTTGAAAAAAGCTCTGGAAGTCTTGTAATAACTTGTGTTGAGTTACTAATCCTGAAAGCCTTCGTTGAAAGAACCCTCTAGAGCCCTTGCTGGGTTTAGCTCCTATTCCTAGAATCTCTGGTTGGAAAGACACTTTGGATCCCAACAACAATTATGGGTTGAGTAACTAGTCCTAGAATCCTTGGTTGGAAGCCTTGGAAATCTTGGGTAGAGACCAATCTGGTGATGGTTAGTGATGTCTGACTATGAGGTGGAATCACTAGTTAAGGGTTGAGGTGGTTTGGCCTTTGGAAGCCCTGGTTTAGTTTTGTTTGATTTGTTTCATGAGATCCCACATTCATCCCTACAATATGGCATGGGGGTGATTGGTTGAAAGAGAGATTTGGTTTAGCCCAATCTATGGTCGTTCGGTATGTGGAAGTCCCTGACTTGGTTGGATTTACATATGTTAATAAGCAACCCTTTTCCTTAGGTATTTTATTAGTGAATGTATTTGCCATCATGCAGCTTTAGTAGTTGTTTCTTCATTGACATATCTCTGGTTATTTGGATTTTATAAGTATGTTTTCTGATAGTTATGATGTATGTCTCTATAACGTTTGGGTCAGTATGTGAAATGTTAATGAAAAAATTAACTAATAGATAGCAATGCTACTATTGTGAGCATATATAAGTCCTTTTTGAGGATTCTTAGGTAAGTATGAGATCCATGTGCTCATATCTATTGTTATGACCCATAGATTACCTGTTTATGATATGTTTGAAGAAATTCTTATCATGGCTAGTAGGGGTCAGATCAATTTCCTATTCAGTTGCTTGCATTAGTAACCTTGTTTCAATGTTATTTATCATTTCTTGAAGTTTCATCAAGTTCTAGGAAGTGGCTTGAGTCTTGGCCCTAAAAATGTGGCATAGAATTTGGTGTTGCTAGAACTGAACTACTTGAAAAGGCAACATCTACATGGATATTGTTGTTGTGGGAGTGACTGGAGGGTCCCAATTGCATGTATGCATTGCCATGGGAGTGACTAGATCATCTTAGTCACATGCATGCCTTTTCGTGGGAGCAACTAAGTCACTAGGTCAGTGAAAAAGTAAGTTCTTTTAGGGGTTGGAAACTTGAAGGGGTTGGCTGGCTCCTGGAGGTTCTTTAGCTTTTGAGAAAGGTCATATTAATCTTATCATGTTGATTCCACTTCCTTAACTATACATGGAGTGTTGAATCATATCTAGTAACTCTGTGTCACATGTTTACCCTAGTGGACCAGTTAGCTTGGGCAAATGTGGGAGGAGGGTGTTACATGATACCAACTCATTACATTACTTTTAGACTTAGCCAAATAGTGTGAGCCTATAGATGATATTGCCTTAGTTTACCATTTGTTTAACATTTTCTATTCGATAGGGAATTACAGAAGAAAAAAAAATTCACCTAGCCCATTGATGAACAATATGCCATCAATATTCAATTTCAACACTTTGGAAGAATATCATGTGGAAGGAACAATACTTATTTGGAAACCAAATGAATCTATCCAAATTAATATATTTTGTTGGGAATCAATATCATACACAACCACATACAATTTGTCAAAATATTTTCCATGAGTGTTGAAATCTCATTCTATACTTGTCTAGTCCTTCCATTCATATGGTTCAATGCAAGTGACACTTGAAATAATATCTAAACCCACCACATCAAATGAGTGAGCCATGCTCAATGACCAATCATCCTATTGTGAAGAATCTATACATATTAACACTTTTAAGCTTCCAAATCTCCAAGTGACTAAATGAGTGTCAACATGATTTAATTGACAAGATATTTAATTGGAAACTAATATATTGTGTGCCAATACTTGTTGTAAATGGTAAATTGCTCGTACATGCAAAAGTGGTTTAGAATATAAAGTTTGAAAAAGTGATTTTTTTTATTGTATGAACAAAAATAATAAGGGGCTTATGAAGAGGGATCTATAAAGGTTTATAAAAGGAATTTGTTAAATGTTTTAAAATAATTTATAAAGGTTTCGAAAAGGTTTATAAAGCTTATAAAGGTTGATGAAGCTTTATAGAGGGATCTTTTTTTAAGTGGTTTTTTAAAAGAGAATTTAAAGAACAAAATGTTTTATTTGAATAAGAGTTTAGGGCTTTAAAAAGGTTTGTCATTCTACAAAAAAAACTAGTTTGTCAAGCTTGACAGTGTTTTGGATTTAGAAAAATCCCTCTATGTATGTGAATCTAGTGAATATTGTGGCTTACGGGGGCGCATATTCATATTTTTTTTTAGGGGAGATATGGAGAGAAGCTTCGTGTAATAAGGAAAGAAGACAAAAGAATAAAATAATAAAAGAAATCATGGGTCACAAAGAGAGACAAAAATATGTCAAATGAAGAAATTGAAAAGAAGGGATAGAGATCAATGCCATGTACAAAGAGGTTTTGGCTGAAACCAAGGAACAAAGAATTCTAGCAAAAGAAGGAGAAGAGATCGAGGTTGATTAGGGTAGCATGTATCTGCTACGACCTCCTATTTTTTCTCGTAATCATTTTTATTTTTGGGTTGTTAAAATGAAAACTTTTCTTCTAGGTAAATAATTAATTGAGTATTGGTCGAATAAACCATATGATGAAGAATGTGATGTTTCAGTAATGGATTTTATAAACTAGGAATTTGATTAGAGGTTTCTACGTTCGATAGAAATTTCTACATCTTCCAAGGAAGTAAGGAAGATCTTGGAAGCATAATTTGGTACAAAGGAAAGTGGCATGTAGCAAAAATTGTGTCACAATCTGTTAAGAAAAAATAGAGAATTCAGTTATAGATCTAAGTGTACATGAGAAATACTATGGGGGGGAAACAGAGCTTGGATAATCCCACTCAAAGGTGGATGTTGGTCATGAGGTTTGTAAAAGTGAGACCAATTATGAAGACATGCATATGGATGAAGAATATGCAGAAAAGATTGAAAACTAAGAGCATATTAACATGGATGGTGAAGATGATGGTGACGATGATTGTGAATCGCATTATGACAAGAAACATGATCTAGGAGGTTCCATAAATGCTTACAATTTAGTGGCTTATGAAAAGCTCAAAAATCAAAGTCACTGGATTGAAGTCGAGCTAGGTTTAGATCAAATATCTTATTGCAATATTTCCAATGACATGACCGCCACCTCAATCTGATTTTTTATGTGAAAGTTATGGAGGGTCAAAGTTTTGGTAAAACTAGGCCCAGTAGTAGCCACTAACAAGGAAAAAATTTCACATTTACAGATGCATGGATTCCAGCCGTTGAAACTGGAAAATTTGTCTCCTCTCTAATTTTACCGACAAACCCAAAAAATAAGTCAATTTTTTTTAATGATAATTTATAATTTATTGAATATGTGTGTGTGTGTGTGTGTGTGTGTGTGTATGTGTGTGTGTGTGTGTGTGTGTGTGTGTGTGTGTGTGTGTGTGTGTGTGTGTGTGTGTGTGCGTGTGTGTGTGTGTGTGTATGTGTGTGTGTGTGTGTGTTGGGTTTTCTAGTTGGCACCCCCGCCAACCCCCAACCCACATTCACCAACAACACATTATATACATAATACAATGGGTTGGTGTTGTTGAAGCCGTGATAGCCACTGACCAGCTTGCGAAAGCGGCGGCTGAGCCAAACCATTAAAAAATAAATCAAATGACAACAAGTTTTTCTTTTAACTCCCAAGTAATTTGGGGTGGCCATGAGGTTGAAACCCGAGCTAGCCTGAGGCTAATTTGGGTGCCCGCGAATGACCCATGGGCTTCTCTTGAAATTTCTACCCAAAACGAATATAAAAAAGTGACTTAACCAATTGACTATGGGGGGAGAAAGGGGTGCATAAAACCAAGCCTAGGCAAGGCACAATTTTCAAGGCATGAATATTTTTTGAGGGAATATTCCTTTTTGTAGAATGTTGAGGAATCTTTAGATTCCCTTGGAGATTGTTTTTTGACAGACATATAAGCATGCCAACCTGATAGTCATTTATCTAATAATTTTGCAAGGAGCACAATGGCATGATTAGTTTCTTCATATGAGCAGCAAAATTTTAGGCACTCAATAGTAAGGAACATTTGGGCAATCTTCGAGATTCCCCAGGGTCTAGATTTTTTATGGTGTCAAAAAGGGGTCGATTTTATAGTCACTTGACATGATTTCATGCGCCACGAATTCAATGGCGAAGCTGATTTATTTAGTAGAGTTGTGCATTTTTAGGTCGTCCGTGAAGGTGGGGGTATATGATGTAGTGATGCCATGTATTGTTTTTTATTTGCTAAGATGATGATTTTTTTGTTGAGATCCTTGTTACCATTATGTTGAAGGATACTTGTATGCCACACCATGTTAGAATTTATTTTGTTGTCATGCTGAAGGAGGGCCCATATGAGTGAGATTTCTTGTAGGAGAAATATTGTGGAGAGACATGCCACTCTAGTTGAGGGAGTTTATCCCTGTAGTGACAAATAATGTACCATGTACTCATCATCATCTTGCAATATTTAATGAATCAACATACCCACTCTTGACACTAGGCATGGAGACATAACACAGAGCGGGTAAACTCCATTATCAATGCATGTGTGTCCTTTGATTTGATGGTAGTCATTATGTTTCCTCTTCTTCAAAATATGCACGTGTGGATATTTTTATACTCTTTTACATGCAATTCTGCTAACATCACATAAGTAAAAGATCTTGGTTAGTTATGGTATCTAAGAGATCCAAATCAAGTTTAGAATCGTAACAGTCTTCTTTCTTATGTGAATTGTGAGTGTGGAGATTGAACATGCAAAAAGAAGGAAAATGGAAAACAATAGAGATATCTACGAGATCTTCTACAATATGGCCAACATGGTAGATTTAATATATGCCAATAATTAGGAGAATATGGAAAGGGAGGAACAAGAGAAAGAAATAGAACAATACGATGCTCCATATCCCTCTTCCAGTGATTATTCATCTTCTTCACTGACTTCTCATCATTCAAATGAGGAAATCAATCAAAGCCTCCAAGTGAAAGAATGTTTCTTTCAGGAGACTTATATGACAAGAAAAAGAGGAGAAGCAGAGATTACAACATCAGTTATGAGCCATAAAAGAGTCCTTGGAAAATTTGAACTGCAGCGAAGGCTTATCAAAGGCACCATCACCTGCTTCAGTATTAGCAGTTGAAGTAAATAGTTTGATTTTCACATGACATTATTTATGTTGGAAGACATGAGATACACATTTCAGGATCTAGCCTAAGACTCCTTACTAAGATGGGATACACTAAAGTAGAGTGCACAAATGTAGCAGAAGCTTCCAAGGTATTAGAAAATCCATCGAGGAAAGAGAATGATTGGAACAGATAACAATCCTCCCATGCTAGTACACATTATAGAGGAAGAGCTAAGGCAAACTCTCATTTCCAAGATTGTGCTAGAGAGAACCAAGAGATGTATACAAAGCCTCAATATTCTAATTTTAATTTTGATTACAAGCATATTGTTAATGATGAGCATAAATCATGGCATATAAAACCATGTTAGTCTTTCCATTTGCATAACCATGTGGTTGCCAGGTGCTAAAATAGAATGGAAGGAGTAAAGAGGATAAGACGTGAAAGGCCTTCTCCACATCAAGGAAGAAAGAAGGTTAAGCAAGTGTGGAGGAAGAATACTTTTTGCAATCATTGCAACAGAGGTGGACATCAAAGAACCATATTTTTGAGGCTTCATCCATAACAGCGTCTCACAAACAAAGTGCTTGTGCAGGAACTAGTTGAAAAACTTGTTCAAGAAGTGAAACAACTCTAGGATGTTGTCACATTCAATTTGATGAGTGAGAGATGGTTTTACTAGATATTGTAGTTTGTCACAGATTCATTTTGTAAATCATGTCTTGTGATATAATTGTAATAGTGATGATGTATTTTCCATCACTTATTAAAGTAGCGATGATGTTTTTCGCCTTTTATTGATAGTTGGGGTATTGGTTTCTATTATGATGTACACTTGAACAAAGAGTGTGTATGATAAACTCTTGTCAAGTATGGGGATACTTTGGGTATGATTGGTCATGCAATTCAACATGTAGTTTACAAATATTGTTATATTGGTTCATAGAGGATACAAGTGTCAGTTCATCTCTTATGGCTCTCAAGAACAAAGGTGAAGGAGAAGGAAGTGTGGTCTGTCAGAACACTTTTTGTGCAGAAAATGTAACATAGGAGTTGTAGATTATGTTCATGCTTTTCGAGGACCAGAACCTCATCAGTGGGGAGGAATGATCTAGGTGGCTCTTGAAACACTCACAATTAGAGTAGTGGCTTTGGAAAAGAAAAAATGTAAAAGTCACTAGATTGAAGTAGAACTGGTGTCAAATCGCAGATCTCGTTGCAAGATTTCCAACAACATGAACAACACTTCAATCTGAGTTCGTATGTGAAACTTATGGGCATTAAACATTCTGGTCAGACTAGGCTAATTGGAATCCACTAATGAGGAAAAAATTTGGCATTTAGTTGTGCATGGATTCTAGCCGCCAGAATGGGTCAATTTCTCACCTCCATAATTTTGGTAGTAAACCAAAAAATCAGTTGAAAATTTTTGAATGATAATTTGTAATTTAATGAAAAAATTAGAAATATAAAAATATATGTTCGGTTGGTGGGAAGCCATCCCCACCAACCCCCAACCCACATTCGAATAAAACATGGGGGGCAAGCCATCCAATGGAGGACCTACACAACCAATAACACATTATATGCATAATACAATGGGCTGACGGGGTTTGAACCTAGAACAGTCAGTGGCAATCCTGCCCAATGTGACGACCCAACAAAACAAATGAAAAATAGATCAAACTACATAAATATTTTCTTAACTTCCAAGTAATTTTGAGTGGCCACATTCTTGGAAACCAAGCTAATTTGCATGCCCACTAATGACCCACGGGCTTGTCTTTTAAATGTCTGCCAAAAATTCATATTAAAAACCCATTTAACTATTCGACCGTGGGGAGAATAGGGCGCATAAAGCCTAGCCTAGGTGAGGCATGATTTTCTAGGAAGAAATATTCCATGAGGGAATATTCCAAGTAATATTCCTTTCCAGAAAATGTTGAGGAATATTTAGCTTCCCTTGGAGGCTAATATTTTACTGGGGTAGAATTATGTCAAATTTATTGTCATTTTTCATTGAATTTCATAAAGAACGTGATAGTGCGATTAATTTCTTCATTTATGCAACAAAATTTTAGGTAGTTAGCAATAAGGAATTTTTGAGATTCTCGAGGGTCGTTTTTCTGGCAGTGTTAGAGAGTGGTTGATTTTATAGTCATTCGACACAATTTCACGTCACGAATTCAACAATGCAGTCAATTTCTTCAGTAGATTTGTGGATTTTCAAGCCATCCGTGAAAGTGGATGTGTATGATGCAATGATGCAATTTCTTTCTTTCGATTTGTTGAGATAATGATTTTGTTGTTGAGATCCTTGTTACCATTATGTTGAAGCATACATGTATTCCACGTCATGTGAGAATTTTTTATCTTGTCATGATGAAGGAGGGCTCATATGAGTGAGAGTTCTTGTAGTAGAATGCCTCATGGGGAGACATGCTACTCTAGTTCAGGAATTTTATCCTTGTAATGACAAATAATGTACCAAGTACTCATCATCATCTTGTAGCGTTTAATGAAGCGGCCTCCCCACTCTTGACAACAGCCCCAGAGACGTAACCTACACTAGGTGAAATTTGTTATCAATGTGTGTGTGTACTTTGATTTGATGGTCATCATTATGTTTCCTCTTCTTTAAAATATACACATGTGGTTTTTTTACATAGTCTTCCACATGCAATTTTGCTAACATCACAGAAGTAAAATATATTGGTTAATTCTGCTAGCTGAGATATTTGGATCAACATATGTGGATAATGAATGCAACATGAAATGTGAATTGGTGAATCCAACCACATTTAATGAATTTGGTCAATTTTAAAATTTTAATGAGCACATGCAATATATACCAACATATGGCGGATTAAATTTATGTTAATTACATTTGTGGTATATTTTTTAAAATAGGGATTGATTCCAGGAATATGTAAAGTGACATGTTTGATGAAGAATGGAAGGTGGAAATTTCCCCTATAGTATCAAGTTATGAAACACTTAGAACTACACATGAAGAATTGTGTGATCTAACAACATTTTATGATAAAGAAGAGAATAAATTGCTTCAATTTTTTTCATGACAATATCCACTGATTTCATAAGAGTGAATGATAGTCTCAACAAAATTGAAGAGGTAGAGAAGGAATAGGAACAGAATAAATATCTCACCATAGAGAAAAATAAAGATGTGCTTAACATTGTTTTTGAATATACATGTATTGAAAACAAAGTTATTGATAATTTTGATGCAAATTTGAAGCTCATTGAATAATGTATTAAGAAGCCAACTAAACGAATTGATGACAATTTTAAATTGACATATGTAATAAAATAATTAAATGGAATGGTGAATTAGAAAAATAAGAGTGAATATGATTTTACATTTAATCCTAATGATGATCTTGAGTGTGAAAAATATAGGAAAAAAGTAGCAGTACTTGATGATGAAAGTAAAGAGAAGGATATCGAAGTTTTTGAAGATGAAGAAGAAAAAATTAGAAGCACTTTTAAGAAATTGAGTCAAGAAGAGATCAAATTTTTCTATAAAGAAATATGGTAGAAATAATATTAGGAATATGAAGTGAAAGGCGCAGAGAAAAGGGGACCATTTGAAGATAAAGAGTTGTGGCAACAATCCATGGTTGAGAGAATCTTTAATGAGGAAGTTGTAGAAGATAGCATTTGATCACTTTTTCAAAAAAAATATGAGAGGTCAAATTAAAGTTTCATCAATAACAAGTGAATAAATATGGAGCTTAGAAAAAGAAAGCATGGTAGAAAATGAAGTAGTTTTGAGGTTATAGAACCTGGAAAAATTGAGAAAAAAAATTCAAAAAAAAAAATCGAACAATGTAAAAGTCTTTGAGTTTTTTTTTTTATTGTAAGCCTAGCTAAGACTTCGCCCATCAATATTTTTTAAGTCATGTTGAGTCATGCTTCAGTTATTTTGAGTCATACAACTGTAATTAAGGGGGACTGTTGGAAATAGTAAATTACTCATGCATGCAGTGCAATATATATTAAGGAGTGTGAGTTAATTTGACTCAATGTGAGCTAGTTTGAGTTCATTCTATATCTGGAAAAGTGTAATTTAGTGTGGCTTTGCATGAAAAAGTTAGTTGAAGTTGATTCAAGTCTAGATATAAATAGCATGATTCCATATTTAATAAGTGTAGTGTCCCACCTTAGCAAGGTTCGTTTTTGACACTTATAGATGGTGATTTTGATGCAACGAGATAATAGTATGCATGCTGGACTTATGTATATGCTTGTGTGCTATAGATTTGGTTTAGGTCACATGGTTGGTTCATGCTTATGATAAAGATTGATTTTGAATAGGCTGATTTGGGTTAAGTGCATATTATTGAAGTTTTCTCTTGTGGTAACCTAGTTTGGACATGTGTGTATGACATGGACAGTGATATAGGATTGAAACACATAGATCCCTGGATGATCATGGTTTTGCAGAACATATGGTTAATTATGATTTATGGATTATACAAGATTTGTATGCTTATATATGCTTAATCTTGTACTACGCAGGATGTGGTAGGGGGACTATTCATTGCCAAAAAGGATGCTTAAGTTATAAATGACTATGGAAGTAAGGAAAAATCATTGGTAAAATGTGAACAAGTTAATTGTGAAATTTGTTTGATTCCTTTCATCTATGACATTATGATGTGTGTAGGCCTTGGAACAAGACCTTACCAACAAACCATCAAATGGGTATGAGCTAACAATCAATACCTTAAGGTGAAGGGTAGATTTGAAAGTATAGTAGATCATAAGTTATCAAAATTAGGGCGTGAAATCCTAAATCCATGAAAGATAAAGATGTGGAGTCCTGGATATATAATAAGAGCATTGGGGCATGGAGTCCTAAATCTAGGAAAGAAAAAGACATTTAGTTTTGGATCTATAATAGAATGATTAGGGCATAGAGTCCTAAATCCATGAAAGACAAAGACGTGGAGTCTTAGACCTATAATAAAAGGATTGGGACATAGATTCCTAACTATTTAAAAGATCAAGGTTTGGAATCTTGGATCCTTGGAGTAGATCAGGTTGTGAAATCGTCAATCTACTAAGGCACGAAGATGCATGCAATAGGGATGTGGAATCCCTATTCTCTGAAATGAAAATACCACATATGAGCGTCTTAAGGATGAATTTGCTTAGTAAAATTTCATTTCTGACAATTCTGGAGGGACTTTCTAAAAATAGAAAGTGATGTTTAGCATGCCAAGTATGACTTTCCAAAAATAGTAAATCACGTTACATAAATTGGTAATCAATTATAGTTGAAGTAAAATCACTTAGCTCATCACTAATTAATCATAATAGTTCAATATTGACTTAATTATTATTATTATTATTCTCTATGAGACGATGATATTATTAAAAGGAATTACAAGTCACTGTCATCACCTCAATCACTTCACACTTCTATCATTTATGACTCTCATGAAAATATGTAAATCTCTCTATTTTAATAATACATTACACTCTCTTTTGTGCAGTCATCAAGGAATGGCGTATTCCTCTTACACTCAGAAAAGACATGTCACCAAGATTCCTCTTACGCTCTCATTAACAAAGGCATGCATACCTCTCCTTAATGGCATGAGTTGCACTCCTCTAAATGGAATACAAGGCAGGCATATTATTCCTCCTTTATGACAAGAATTTGTTGCTCCTCCTACATATTTGTCTCATGTATTCAGATTTGGCGGGTGGTGAATTGTTATACCAAGAGTTTGAGAGATTTAACAAAAATTATGAGATGGAGAGACTTGGAGAGTAAACAATTTATTTTGAAACTAATTTGAAATTTTGAAACTAAATTTCTAAGTAGCTCTACCTGGCAGAGATGGCCATGAGTGGTATTCGGAGGAAGTGAAACTTATCTTACTCATCTTGCCTTGTATATCTCTCTACTACTATATTTTTGCACTACTTGCGAACTTTTATAACTTGGGGGCTTTAGGGGGAGAAGTTCCCCCTGGATATGGTTTGGTGGAAAACCATATGTTTCGTAGTCAACTGGTAACAATATTAAAGCTTAAGCATAATCTCATGGTTTTGGAGCCATATATATGCATTTCCAAGTATATCTATCAACGTTCTTGAAATTTTGGTTTCTTTTTATGTTTTAAAGTGTTTTGGAAAATTTAAATTTATTAGAAATTTATACTTTAAATGATTACAAAATTATGAATATTCTGAAATTTATTTCTGAGCTAACCAAAAGTGAGTTAGCAGTTTCATGTTAGCTATGTATGAGAGTGTAGATGTAGGGGGGTTAAAACAATAATTAGTTGCCAAAGTTTTGTAAGTTCAATTTACAATGAGTTTTTGGCTATATTAGGTTTCCATGAGTTTGACAAAAATATCATATTAGCATAAATTTGGGTTTTCTTTCTCCATGTACAATTATAGATGATGTTTTTAGACTAAGTGTTCGATAAAAGTTATAAATGAGAAAGTAGTAATTTTTCTGTAGTTGTTTCAAATAATTGCGTTTATTCGATTGCGATTTAGCTCAACATTAGGGGGTATATGTTTGATAAGGCCCTTTAACCCCCACGCTTATTTCAAAAAATAAATTTATAGACTTCATTTATCTAATATTGGTGATTTTACATATTTTTTGCTGCCTGTATGGACTATCTATTGCTTGGTCTTGCTGATTTTTTTTTCATCTTGGATTTACTTGGTGATCTATATTTATCACAGTAGTCTAGTTCATGCACATTGAAATTGTTGTTTTAAATTCTCAATGGATGTAGATTGCAATCTTGTAAAGTGTTTGACAAAATGCCTCAATGCATGTAGGTTGCATGCTTGCAAAGTGTTTTTCAGAAGGCCTCAATGGTTGTAGCTTTTGTGCATATAAATTTTTAGAGTTAATGTCTTACTGACCGTAACTTTTATGTACTAGAAAGTTATAAATAAGGTATTTAATAGATGTAACTTCCTATGATTCTAGGATTTTGTATGAATGTTAAAATGAATTTAATATGTTGTCGAAGTGTAAATAGAGAATATGACCATTGTTATTTTTATTATTTGAAGATATCATGAAAAAAATAGGTTATTGTTGGAAATGATTTTATATTAACCAGTTATGTAGGATTTCATTGCTTGTGCAGGTGAGCATAATAAGTTGTCCAAGCTACATGTATTCATGGGTGTAGTCTTATGCTTCAGTACCTATAGAAAACAACTAATTGTGCCTAATTTTGGAAAGCCAATTGTTCTAGTTGGAGCTTTTTGAAGAATAGTATTCTTCTGAATTTGTAATAGTAGCTACTCTTGCTGTAACATTCATTATACGAGTCTCATGATTGAAGCAATGCCATTATCCAAATATTTGTATTTCCTTAATACTTCGGAATGAGGATTTTTAGTTGATGATTTTGGAAACATTATTGGGTCAATATGTTTTGTGATTCCATTTTTCAATTTCATTAGATTTTCTGATGAAGAGAGACATATTCCGTCTTAGTTACCTTGTTATAGGTAGATTAATAGTCATGTCCTTAGATGTGATTTTTATAATAGAAGAAAGATAGTTTAGGTTATTATGGCATAATTTGTGGTTATGATGGAAAGAGTCAATAAGTGGAACCTATTTAGTATAATCTAGTCGGGTCAAGTAGGTTGTTTAAGCCTAATGCTCACATGTCACATTATGATGAAATTTATTTCAAGTATTACTTAGAATTCATGTATAACTATGAAAAGAGCACATGTTATGTTATTTTAAACATTAGGAGAAATATGATTTGGAATTGGTTTTAAGGGAAAGTTATCCCTCACTTCTTATGTTATATTCTTATATTGAAATAGATGAAGCAACATGTTATTCATGATAACTAAGTTAGTCATATTATGAGTAAAAAAATAAAAAAGTGATTGATGGTGTTCAACGTGACCTTCACTTCTCTACACTCTTGATGATTGGTAAGGTGGGACCTTACATATGGTATCAGAGCCAAGTTACAACACTAAGGCTTAATGGGCCAACATGCTGGCTTGTAGGTTGATGATGTATGAATGTTAATTTTTCATGCATGTTGAATTTTTTTGTATGTTGACTTGGAAGCATATTGGTTTCATAAGGGATATTACTATTATGTCATTTAGAAACTCGTGAAAGAAAAAGAGTTCTTTCTTATATTCCCTTACTATTTTTTGTCAAGAAAAGTTATTAGAAATATGATAAAGGACTCGAAGACATGGTGGGAAAGGATGTGCTTAAGAAGTTGGGGTTAAACCAAAACATGTGAATGGCATGATTGTCAATGGATGAGTGAGATATGTGGAGTGCATGAATAGCTGCAGTAATTATCAATGTGATATGGGCTTAGTAACCATCGTTATTGGTTGAAATTGTATCTACCAAGAAAAATATTGGCTTAATTTGGAGTATCGTTTGATGACTTTAATGTGTATACTTTGGGAATGTGTAGCAAGTGTAAAGCTGAGATTCAATTAATGTGATGATTGAATTCATAATGTTAACTTTTACTCTTTTTACTATTGGAAACTGAACAAAATTTACCTCCGAGAATGTCACTTTTAATTGTGAATGTCAATTCATGAGTAATGTATGTGCATTAATTTCATGTGTTAAAATATGATTTGGGAACACATTATTAATGAGTAAGAATGGAAATCCTATGATTTATTGGACATGATTTTGTGTAGACTGGTAGGAACTTATGCAACTTATAACTTGAAATTACTCAAATACTAGGTTGTTGTATGACCTTCCTAATAAAAAAGAGCTTAAATGACTTGTGCATGAATGGTTGTGGAAGACATTTTAAGGAACACTTGAAGATTATGTTTTCCTTAAGCTATGTATGTGTGGAATCCATACTAGGATATATGTATGAGCTAATGTATGGATTTGTAATCCATACTAACATATATCTATGAGCTATATAATGAGGTAAGCTATGGATGAGGAATCCATCCTAACATATATCTATGATCTAAGTAATTCTTCTTCTTCGAATGAACATAATTGTTTTGATAGGATCTCATAGACATGATTAAGGAGGCTTGATTATGTGTAATTAAATTAAAATGGATAGAGATTTGTAACATGAATTTGCTTCATATGTAAATCCACTATTTTATTTGTATTACAAATTAAAACACTAAGATTAGTATAGTGAAAACCATTAGGGAGTTTAAAATGTCTGGAATAGTTGATTTTGATTTATGGACTCAAGTGTGAACTAGGTATCTATCCTCTATTATTGTAATTATTTTGTATGTGGGTAGAATTAAATTGACTTAGAAATGCCTAAAATGTAGAAAAAAATTATTGTGATAAGTTGATCAAATATATTTTCTATTGGCTTAACACAAATTATGTCTAGGAGAGCCATAATAGTCTCTTTAATGATTTTGATGATTTCATATTGGCTGAATTTTATTTAACCAAATTAATTATAGAAACTATGAGAATTGAACTCATTAACTCTTCTAAAATATTGTTAGTTAGGCAATCAAATCAAAATTCATACTATTTATTAACTTGATGAATTGCTTTCTTGGAGTTAGATCAACTTGTAAATTGTTAAGATAATAACATGTTTAGCGTAGAAATCTCACATGTAGAACAAATCGATATATGCAATGTCCTAAAGCATAATACTTGTTCTGCTTCTACAAAACATTAAGCGGAAACATAATCGAAGTCATGAGCAACATCAACTAGAAACATGCATAATTAATCAAGAGAAATAATCACACATAATACAAGATATATACAGGGGAAAGCACCAACATAAAAGCCCAACCATGTATTATCAATCAAGTGGAAATCCTCTTCAACATACAAAAACAATGAGCTCAATAGCTATCCTTCTATCTCTGTACTCTGATGATCTTCAATCAGAAGATGAAAATCATGGACTACCTAGGCTTCAATATATAGGCCACAAGTCCTCCAATCTCCTATAATAGATCCTTCTCCATGCAAGGAATACTTACTAGAAATATCCAAGCATCTGATAGTACATTGTCCTACATCTGATCTCAATTGGATCTCTGATAGAAGTGACATGCAACAATTATCCATGAGTGAATTCTCAGTTATCTAAAATAATAGTTGTCACATGCATGCAAGCATTAAGAAACTATATTTTATTATTTTAGCAGCTTGTTAAAATAATCTAACTGGACTTGACTAGTTAGAACTAAGTCAACTAATTCTCTCATTATAGAACTTATACTTATTCCCTCAATGAGTGGAGGAAATTAAGGATAAATTCCTCAATCAGTGGGACAACTCATGTGCATGCTCACAAACACTTCAAATTTAAATTTCCTTAACTAATTAACCCAAATGAGTTAATTAATTAATATTTCCAACTATTGTTAAGACCAAAATTAATTTTACTTCCTATAGATAGACTAGGGACTGCTATAAATAGGAAGGGACCCAGAAATGCTATTTTTTATAACTTTCTACCTTTAGCAGTTTCACCTCTCACCCAATGTGGCCAATGACCTCACTCACCAAACTACTATTTTTAGACATACTATTTTTAACAGGTCTATTTTTAGCACATTCTAAATTTAACATTTCTTGTTGCACATTTTTCAACACTTCCTCTCAACAAGAAAGGATTTCTCTCAAACCCGATCCTATAACTTTGGGATCTTCTGCATGCAACACATCTACTCGTTACACTTGCTCCAACAACACTTGGAACAAAAACACTCCCAACTGACAACTCTGTTGGGCTAACATACTCTGATGTTGAAGCTCTAACTACTGCTGATAAGTGCTCCCCCACTAATATCTATGTTAATGCAACATCTCCATGCATCTCGCACCATTGCGTACCTCTCTATGCCACCTAGCACTGTGAAAAACACTAGTGCCTCTCGTATTGCTACAGCCTACTAGCTATCCTTTGTCCTGGAATTCCCTACATTGTCGCTCTCTTTTCCACTCCATCTACATCTATCTATACCCAATTAGTTAGTTCCTACTACTCCACATCAGGGCTCCTGTAGAAAGGTCTCATCCAAAAGGTTGAGTGCCTCAAGGATCCCGCCCCTCCTCCTTGGGATGATCACTCTATATCGCCCCGCCTCCTACTTGGAGGTATGGTTGCATGTGATCCCTCTGCCCACCTGGCCCAAAGTTTCCCCCTATTGGAGGTCTCTACATGAGTAGATGTCTCTACTCGATCTCCTCTCAGCTTCCCCTGTTGTGGCTGCTCCACAACCTCCTGAAGCTGTTGCACCAATCATGGCTCCTCCACAATTGTCTGAGACTTCTTCTGGCGCTGCATGTTGAGAGGTAATATACTCTCCCTCTCAACCACCAATTCTCTAACCTTTTCCTTGCTCCTCAAGGATTTGTATGCCTCTTGTACCTCAAGTGCATACAAGTTCTTGGCTAGCACACCAATCTATTTCCACTTTCTCGCCGTCACAAAATTTTCTAGAAAAGGAGTTGATTTTAAATCAACGATATCTCCCTCATTCGAACTTTGATTCAGCCAATTTTTTTTATTTTCGGTATTTTTATGTAAGGTATCCAAATATACTATTTATTTCTAAAAATTTCGTACATAAATTTTCAGATTTTCTCTACAAACTCTCAGCCCAAAACTCAAAACTTTGAAATCTCCTCTCAGTATATTGTTCTTGCTTAATCACCTGTGCTCTGATAGCATGTGGAAATTTCACCTGTAGAACAAACCAATGTATGCAATTTCCTCAATCATAATACTTGTTCAACTTCTACAAACATTAAGCAGATGCATAATCAAATTCATGAGCATCATCAAGTAGAAACATGCATAACTGATCAAGAGAGATAATCACATATAATACAAGATATATCTAGGGGAAAGTACAAGCATAAAACCCCAACCATGTATTATCAACGGAGTATAAATCCTCAGGACTTGATATACAGAGAGGAGAAAAGCGAGAGATAAATAGGGTTAAGGAAGGCTGTTGAGTATAAGACGACCCTTTTTTATATAATTGCTCCTATTTTCTTTATTTAATAATATCCTCATGATATATTTGTTTGAATGTATTACATGTGTGACATAATGTTATTATATTAATTAATTTATTTATGCTATTAATATTCATTTATTAATTGATTATACATTACGATACCTATATATATTTCTTATTTATTAA
>APFE031551617.1:30834-52189 GCA_000404065.3 Pinus taeda | reverse complement strand
ATAAAATTAATAAATAAGAAATATACAGATATCATAATGTATAATCAATTAATAAATGAATATTAACAACAAAATTAAACAAATTAATATAATAACATTACATTACACATGTAATACATTCAAATGAATATATTATGAGGATATTATTAAATAAACAAAATAGGAGCAATTATATAAAAAAGGGTCGGCTTATACTCAGCAGCCCTCCTTAACCCTATTTATCTCTTGCATTTCTCCTCTCTGAATATCAAGTCCTAATGATGAGTCTTGGTATAGGCTTGAAACGTCGACAAAAACAATGAAGAACATTGTGGATTATCCGAATTCAATTTCTCAAAAACCACTCCACAGAAACCTACAAACTAAGGAAGTATAAATCCTCTTCAACATACAAAAAGAATTAGCTCAATAGCTATCATTCTTTCTTTGTACTCTGATGATCTTCAATCAGAAGTTGAAAATCATGGACTACCTAGGCCTCAATATATAGGCCACAAGTCCTCCAATCTCCTATAATAGATCCTTCTGCATGCAAGGAATACTTACTAGAAATATCCAAGCGTTTGATAGTACACTATCCCACATCTGATCTCAACTAGGTCTCTGACAGAACTGACATGTAACAGTTATCCATGAGTGAATTCTTAGTTATCTAAAATAATAGTTGTCACATGCATGCAAGAATTAACAAACTACGTTTTATTATTTTAACAACTTGTTAAAATAATCTATCTGGACTTGACTGGTTAGAACTAAGTCAACTAATTCTCTCATTATAGAACTCATACTTATTCCCTCAATCAGTGGAGGAAATTAAGGATAAATTCCTCAATCAGTGGGATAACTCATGTGCATGCTCATAAAGATTTCAAATTCAAATTTCCTTAACTAATGAAGTCAATTGAATTAATTAATTAATATTTCCAACTACTGTTATGACCAAAATTAATTTTACTTCCTATAGATAGACTAGGGACTACTATAAATAGGAAGGGGCCCATAAATGATATTTTTAGATCTTTCTATTTTTAGTAGTTTCACCTCTCACCCAATGTGGCCAATGACCTCACTGGCGAAATTGCTATTTCTAGATGTGCTATTTTTAGCAGGTCTATTTTTAACACATTCTAAATTTAACATTTCTTGTTGCACATTTCTCAACATTTAGAAGATACACATTTTATGTGATGAGAAATTTATTTTATTTGAACTTAAATAAAAAGGTCTGTGACCAATGAAAATCTTAGATGATTTCTTCCTTTACAAGATATTTGGTTGTGATATTTTCCGATGGAGAAATTGAAGGAGTGTGAGATCACATTTTGATGAATTCGAAATTCTTTCATAATTTAGAAGCCTGAGATGATTGTATTATATGTGGAATGGAAGATATTGATGGATTTAAGTATTCTCTGCTTAGTTGTATGAGTAGTTAGTAGTCATACAAAAGGTTGTAATCTTTTGAGAGGTAGTGAAAATAAAAAAATACTTAGGCTAGAAATGCCTTTATCGTAGTCTAAATCAAATCTAAAATCGACAAGATTCTTCATAGTTTGAGAAATGTATGGTCTTGATAGCTTGTTTTTTTTTGTGCGTATATATTAAAAATAAGGAGTAAAACTTGAAACCAAATGAATTGATTAATTATTTAATAGAAATCATGAGTGATTTTATAGTTGGAAAATAGATTGACTTACAGTTATCAGGATAAATTCGATAATATAGATATCATATTTGCATAATTACAAAATTTTCTCTTGGTTACAAGCTATTTTCGGAAATATATCTTTAATTGTTTTCGGAATGAATATTTTCTAACTAAGTCATTCATAATTTATTCTCAAGTAAAGGAAGTGAATAATAATGAAGATTATGGGAATGCAAGGAATGGTTTATAATACAAAAGTGGGTTAATGAGGATTGTATGAAACCTTACCTTGTTAGCTTAAAAGAAAAAAAAATATGTCTTGAACCTCAAATTGTGATTTCTCCTAAAGAGTAAAGATTTAGTAAAAAAATTGTGTAGGTAGATCCTAAAGATTTTGATTCCAAGGGTGTCTTATGGAATGAAAAAGGGAAAACTTGTACTGAGAATAAATCAAGTGGGTTGTAAGAGTGCATTATATATATTACATTTTTTGTTGTTTAGTTTCACTAAAAATTGTATGTTGATGATTTGATTCTTCTCGCTTGAAATTTTGATTATGAAATGGAATGGAAGATCATTGTTTTTTATACAACTAATGTGGGATTTGTTTGTTAGTTGACAATCTCAATTTCTCTATTGAAACCTACGAGAAGGTCACATGAAAAATTATTGAGTTCTTAATGTAATAGATAGAGAAAAGACAATCATGTTTAATGTGAGATGATTGTCATTTATATGATATATGTTTTATATGTTATATAATTTACATATAATAGTATGTAGACATAACATATGTTATTAGATGATTATTTTGATACAATATGTATTGTTTTGTATGTCAAAATATATTTATTATCACATAACTATATGTGGTACTTGAATAATAGTGGTATTTTTTTGGTCTTCATGCGCAACCCAATTGGATTCTAGAAAGCTATATATAATATAATATATATATATATATATATTATATATATATATATATATATATATTCCACACACACACACACACACCCATATATATAAATATCAAAACTATAAGAAAAATTTGGGCCAAGTTTAATCCAAGAGTGGGAGTATGTAGTGTCCAACCTTGGCAAGGTTCTTTTGCGACACTTATAGAGGGTGATTTTGACGCAACGATATAATATTATGCATGTCAAACTTATGTTGATGCTTGTGTGTTATAGAGATGGTTTAGGTCACACAGTTGTTATGTGCTTATGATAGAGACTGATTTTGGTAAGACTAATTTTAGTTAAGTGCATATTATTGATGTCTTCTCTTTTGGTATCCTAGTTTGGACATGGGTGTATGACATGGATGGTGATCCCAGATTGAGACACATAGATCCATGGATGATCATGGTTTTGTGGAACATATGGCTAATCATGATTTGTATGATTATATATGCTTAATTGTACTAAGCAGGATGTGGCAGGGGGCTTGATCATTGCCAGAAAGGATGCTCAAGTTATAAATAACTATCAAATTCATTTCTCCAAAACAAAAAAGACTCTGGAATTCATGAAAAGTCCTTAGAAAAATGTGAATAAGTTAATTTTGAAATTCGTTTGATTTCATTGATCTATGAGATTCTGATGTGTGCAGGCCTTGGAACAAGACCTTACCAACAAGGTGTGGAATCTTTCAACCTTGGAGTAGATTAGGACGTGAAGTCATTAATTTACTAAGTTGGAGAGATGCATGCAATACGGATATGGAATCCCTATTCTATGAAAGAAGAATACCACTCATGAGCATATCATGGATGAATTTCATTAATAAAATTTCATTTCTAACAATTATATAGGGACTTTCTAAAAATAGAAAGTTGTGTCTAGCATCCCAAGTATGATGTTTCAAAAGTAGTAAATCACCTTACATCAATTGATAATCAAGTGTAGTTGAAGGAAAATCACCTAAATCATCGCCAATCGATCATATTAGTTCAATATTGGCTTAATCATCAATATTATTACTATTATCATCATCATCATCATCATCATGATCATCATCATCCTCATCTATGAGACTATGATATTGTTAAAAGGAATTAAAGGTTGCCTTCATCACCTCAATCACTTGACACCTCTCACCTTCATGACTGTCATGGATCTATGTAACTCTCCACCTTTTAATAATACATTACACTCTCTTTTATGCACTCATCAAAGAATGGCATATTCCTCTTATGCTCATTAAAAAACTATCATCAAGGATTGATCTTACACCCTCTTTAATGCATACATTACACTCTTCATAACTAAGGCATGCATACCTCTCTTTGATGGCATTAGTTACACTCCTATAAATGGAATAGAAGGCATGCATACTAGTCCTCCTTTATAACAAGAATTTGTTGCTCCTCCTATATATATGTCTCATCCATTCTCTCTTGGTGGGAGGTGCATTGTGATACCAAGTGTTCGAGATATTTGAAGAAAGGATTATGAGAGGGAGAGACTTGGAGAGTAGTAAATTTATTTTAAAATGAATTTGAAATTGCAAAACTAAATTACTAACTCTGCCTAGTCGAGTTGACCATGAGTAGTATTGGGAGGAAGTGAAACTTATCTTCCTCAGCTTGCTTTTTATATCTCTCTACCACTATATTTTGGTACTGCTTGTGAGCTCTTACAACTCGAGGGTTCCAGGCAATGAATTTCTTCTTGGATATGGTTGGGTGGAAAACCGGATGGTTAACAATGAGTTGGTAAGGATACTGGAGATGGAGAATACACTCATATTTTTGGAGCTATCTATATACATTTTGATGTATATCTATCATTGTTCTTGACATTTTTGTTTCTTATTGCATTTTAAAGTGTTGTGGAAAATTGAAATTTATTAGAAATTGCTAGTTTAAATTATTACAAAATTATGAATATCCAGAAAGTTCTTTCTGAGCTAACCAAGAATGAGTTAAAAGTTTCGTAGAAGCTATGTATGAGAATGTTTATGCAGGGGGGCTAAAACAAGAATGAGTTGCCAATTTGTTTTAAGCTCAATTTATAATGAATTTTTGTCCATAAGAGGCTTTCCATGAGTGTGTGATAAATATATCATATTAGCATAAATTTGGGTTTTTCTTCTCCATGTATAACTACAGGTAAAAGTGATAAATGAGATAGTAATAATTTTTCTATTGTTGTTTTAAAGTATCACATTTATATGAATTTCTATTGTGATTCATCTCAACATTAGGGGGTATGCAGACAATAAGTCTATGTAACCCTCAGTTTGATTCCATAAAGTATGTTTTCAAAATGCACTTCTCTAATCAGGGTGATTTTCCAGATTTTTTGAATCCTGTATAGACTATATATTCTCTGGTTTTGTTGATAAGTTTTTCACCTTGGATTTACCTGGTGATCTATATTGATGAGAGTAATCTAGTTCATGAACTTTGAAATTGTAGTTTTAATGTCTTAATGGCTATAGATCGCATGATTGGAAAGTTTTTGACAAAATGCCCCAATGGTTGTAGATTGTATGATTTTAAAGTGTTTGTCGAAGGGCCTTAATGGCTTCAAATTTCATGCTTTCAAAGTCTTTTTCAAAAGGCCTCAATGGCTGTAGATTTTGTGCATATAAATGTTTAGAGTAAATTCCATATTGACTCTAAATTTTATGTACTAGAAATTTATGAATAGATTATTTAATACATCTAACTTCCTATGTTTTCAAGGTTTTGTATGAATGTGAAAATGAATTTAATAAGTTGTTGAAGTGTGAATAGGGAATATGACAATTGTTATTTTTATTATCTGAAGATATCATGAAAAAAAGGTTCTTATTACAAACAATTTTACAGTAACCAATTTTGTAGGATTTAGTTACTTCTGCAAGTGAGCATAACAAGTTGTCCTAGTCGCATGTATTCATGGGTGCAGTTTTATGCTTGAGTAGTTGTAGCAAACAACTAATTGTGCCTAATTTTGGAAAATCCATTGTTATACTTGGCACTTTTGGACGAATAATATGCTTCTCAATTTGTAACAGTAGCTACTCTTGATGTAACATTGATTATACAAGTCTCATGATTGAATGAATGCCATTATGCAACTAATTCTTTTTCTTTAATACTTTGTAATGAGGATTTTTAGTTGTTGAATTTCGAAACATTTTTGGGTGAATATATTTTGTGATTCCATTTTTTCATTTCATAAACACATCATTATCTTATTTGATGAAGAGAGACATATTTTTTCTTCAATTACCTTTCTATAGGTAGATTAATAATCATGCCTTTATATGTGACTTTTGTAATAGAAGCAGCATATTTTAGGTTCTTGTGGCATACATTGTGGTTATGATGAGAGAGTCACTTTTCAACTAGGGTGATAGAACACTAGGGTTTTTCAAATCAGTCTCCTATTGAGTAGAAAAAGTTTGAATACCAAATGGAGAAGGGAAAATTATCCTTAATGAAAGAAAAGGGATGCTGCCTACTTTAAAAAATGAAAGACTAAGTTGGAAGATGCTTGTAAATTGACATGAAATCCTTTAGCTATTTATTCACACATTTTTCTTGCAAAAGAAACCCAACTTAACCTTATTTATAACATGCAATGATCTAAAATAATTGAGAATGGAATCTGATCTAGGAAGTATTATAATTGTTGCATGCATGTGCTAATTTAGAAACTGTAGAAAAATCTCCTTTTTGATGTTTTCATTTTACGAATGCAAATGCTAATATTCACTTGTTTTTTGGCAGGGGAGACAGGTATGGAGGAAGAGGTTTGGATTAGTCTTAAGGGTCTAGAAGCCAAGTTGATGCCTAATCTAGCTTAAAGGACAAATTCTCTCAATTCAGGCTCAAAACGAGCTGCTATAGGGCTTCTTGTAGTACTACTACACGATGTCCTATTTCTACCATAGGATGCCCTATTTTACTACAAGAAACAGGCTGAAGTCTTAGGAGGTAGTAGAGAAGGTGCAATGAAGTGTTGGAAAGGTATATTATGGGGGAATAGGACATGGAGAAGGTGAACACTATCCAAGGCTCAATCAAATTCTTCAAGATGGTTGGATTTTCTAAATGGAAATAGCAAGTTTTGTTACAAAAGAAGAATTCGGATTTAGGGTTTCGTGGACTTTGACAACATGGGTGGATAAGACTTGGACGAGGAAAATGAGGTGAGGTGTCAATGCTATTTATAAATCCCATAATAAGATACATTATTGTCTTAATTTATGCACAAATTCATCTATACATGGGAAAAATTCATTAAATGGATGAAAATAGAGTTATTACCATGTAGTCACTAAGTTCATGAATGGAAGTGTTTTGCAACCGATGTAAAACTTAAGGGATAAAAACTAACAATTGTAACTCATCCTAAGAAACTCAAAGACATTGACCTACTGATCAAGGAACCCTCAATTATGAAGCAAAGAAAGAAATCTATTTTTGGGTTGTATGAATTGAACCATCAAGTCATGATCCCATAAGAGAGATGAGGCGAAATCGAATATCACCAAATTTTCTAGAGTGTATTCTATCACTATGATACACTACTCTAACTATCCACAAATGGAAGAAAACTAATTAAACATATAAATACATGTAAATTAACAAAACCAAAATCACTTTAGCAGCTAACTATGAATGTAATCTAAGCATACATATACAAAAAGAGGAATCTCTGCTGCTAGGGCTGGACCCTAACCCAAGAGTTTCATCGCTCTAAGTCAAATCAGTGTTGGATTATGGGAATGCTTCTCATTTTCATCAAAATATAAAAATTACATAATACTCATCAATCACAATGTCTTACCTCAAAAATGGCTCTTGGTTACAACAAAAAAAGTTGAATCCTAATGAGTCTCTAGGCCATCTTATTTATACATCTGAAGTTAGCAACAACTTTCTTAAATTTAGGGAGGCTTGGCTCCCAATATTGAGATCAACTAGTCTTCAACTATCATTGGTTTGGTTTCCAATGATCTTAATGGCTCGGCTACTTGTAACTCTGAGTTGATGAGATTTGGTGGATGAATCTTGAAGTGAGTGAGGAGTTAAGAAGGGAGATCCAATCTGCTAAAACTCTCCTGCTTGTCTACCTTAATTTTGTGCACTTTAATTAGCCAAAATTTGCTCGAAAACCCAGAATCAATGCACATTGGATCACAAAACATGACATCTCATCTTTACCCTTCTCATTAAGAAAAATATAACAAAACATGTAAATAAATGTGATAAAATTTTATTTTAGTAAGCTAGAGAGTGGCATTAACGTCCATATAATTTAGTCATTGGGGAGCCTCATCATCACCCACTACTAAAAGTGTTTCTCGTCCTCTGAAAAATTCAATCTATGTCCATGTATTTCATTTCTTTGGTGGCCTCCCTGACATTCCAGGATTTTGTTGTAGTATCATTCTCTTGTGGATAAAATTCTGCATGCTTCTCTATTTCCTCCCACTTCTTTCTTTCTTCTTCTTCCTTTCTCCCTTCTAACACACCCAAGAGAAATTGTGGACAAAGTTTCAAGCCAATCTAGTTGACTTTTAGTCTTTGCAGTTTCTTCTTATACAGTGGGGTCATTTCTAGTGCAACCCTCATTATTTTAGGGGAATGATACTCATTGATCTTTACGTTTTAGGGTAAGGTCTTCCATCATCTTTGGAATGCTTGTTGTATTTCATCCTATAGAAATCTCAAAGTGTCCTCAAAATGAGTGTCTTCTTTCTCTTGTGTAGCTAGGTATATCGGCGTAAGCTAGGGATCATTGGGAATGAGGTTATGGGTTCTAATGACAACCATGGAGTTGATTTGTTCTGCTCTGACGTAAAGGGGTTATGTTTCTTCTCTTTCCAATACCCTTTTTACTTCCTTAGCCCTGGCCTCCTCATGACTCATCCATGATGCCAAGGCCATCAAGTGTAAATTCCCTAGGTTTGGATTGGGTTTCCACACAATCAAATCTATTAGGGTCAAGTTATGTAGGTAGAATTCAAATATCTTGGCCCTCTCCTCTAGGGTGCTTTGGTCATAGAGGTCAATGAACAAACTATAGTCTTGGAAAGGAATAGTTCAACATTGTGCTATGGTTTTTACTTGAAATTGCAGCCATTGTTCTTTGAGGTATAAGGCATATGACTTTTTTGGCATCCTGCATTAGAGTGACTCCATGGAGAGACCTACCATAGTTTCCAATTCACTCTCTTTTTCCTATACTTTCGTCCTCATCCATGTCTTCTCAACCTCTAGTTGAGATTTCATCACTCTTTCCCTATCTCTTATCCTACTCAATTCTCTGGCATTTCTAAGAGCTTTTCTTCCATATGGCCCACATCTTCTACATGTTTTGATTTAGCAATTTGCATCAAGGAATGTGTCCTTGCTCTCTCCTTTTCAACCTCAAGGAATAAAGGGATGGAAAACTTTTGTGGTTTTACTCTACCTCCCTCAATGAATCTATAATAAGAGCTGAGGTTTGGCTATGGGATAGGTTCCTTCAGGCCTTGGGACTCTCCCTTTATTATCTCTTGGGTATTTGTCTATCCTTGTATTTGGGTTTCTGCCACTTTTTCTTCCCTTTGCCCCTACTGTCCTTCCTACTCTTGTTTATGTGTTTCCTATAGTTTTGACAGAGTTTCCTGCAGGACTGTCTTTGTTTTTTGTAGATTTGACAGAATTTCTCGTAGGACTATCTTTGTTTCATGTAGGCCTATATGTGTTTCCTATAGGATACATTTATCTTTTTCAAAAGGGGTCAATGGTTCTTTAATTTGTTTTCCTGAGGCTAACCTAGTGATAGGCCTCCTAACATAGGTGATTGGTGACCTTGGGGAAGCCTATTTTTATGTGCCTTCTTCACCACTCTTTCTAGAGGGACTAAACTTCTCTTATTTTTTAGTGAGTACTGAATTATTATAGGAATCTTGGTAGGTGTTTGAGGTCTCCCTTGTTTTAACCTAGTGCTACCCCATGTTCTGAAGTATAGGGGAGTCTGCCTCTGCCTCTTTCCTTCTGATTTGATAGGTGTACCTAGAGTAGTTAAGGCAACAACTGCCTCCTTCTCTGTGGGATCTAGAGACACCCTTGGAGATTCCTCTTCTTCCTTGCTATGTATTTCAAGACCTTTTTCATCCTTTTGTGATTCTTCCCTGCTGTATTTTTCATGCTTTGTCTTATTTATTTCTACATCCTTTTCTTGAGGCTCTTCTTCTTCATGCTCCTCTTCTTCAATCTCTTCTCGCTCTTTTTCAGACTTTTCTTCTTCTCCTTCATTCTCTTCTCCATCTTCTTCACCACTATAAGTAGGGTCACTTCCATCCTCAATGGATTGAATTGCATCTTCTGTTGAAATATGGCAACAAGAATATTCCAATTTAATTTGTCCTTGAATTAAATTGTGAATTAAAATTGAGTTTAGTCTTAACAGCTACTTGGAAATAATTAGTTTATTTATTTTAAATTAATTAGTTGGACAAATTCAAGTTAGAAGTCTTTTTTAAGTAATGCAAGATTTATCCCTTAAATCAAGGTGATAAGATTGAGTTATATTTGAGTTGTAATTAGTTAACTCAGTTTACTGAGTTAAGTCAAGTTAAATTAGTTCCAAACTATTTGAGGAACTAATAGTGAGTTAACAGTTAGTCGATGCATTAATTCACTCAACGAATGCTACTCTAGTTAACTGAATATTTCCTCATCATAAACTCATGCATGTCTATTCTAAGAAAGACCCAGTTGAGATTAATGTTCAAGGAGAGTGTACTATCAGTTGCATGTGTTTTCTCATGGAGAAAACTCATGCATGTAGTCAAGGATATAATCCTTGAGGATTGCACAGTTTTGGAGCAGGGTTTTCCACTTGGTAATAGGAAAATCATCCACAAGGAAAAAGGCAAGGAAATAGGAGCTTGGAGGGCAGAGGGGAAGGCTGGAGAGAAGCCAATATTTCCTATGAGCATTTGTGAGGATTGTACTAAGACTTGGCTAATTTTGAGAGCTAAGGCTTTGTATAATTCCTATGTATTTCCACCATGTATGATAATACAATAGTTTTGGGTTTTTAGTTGAGGCTTTCCCCAAAGTATTTTCATGTGTATTGTGAAATTGATTCTTCGTCTTTTGGTTATATTGTTCAACTCGATCTTTAAGCTTCCACAAATTGATAATAGAAGTAGTTTATAGTATTCTACTTTGATTTATATTGAATTATTGAGTTAACCTACACATATTTTCTACATGGTATTGGAGATTTGAATAGTATACTGAGAAGACAATTCGAAGTTTGAAGTTCAGGGTTGCAGGTAAAAATCAAATTCATATCATACTTCGAGGTTGGCGAATGGCATTCTATGGCTTGACACTCGAGTATGACTTGGAAGGTAGATCAAATTACATAGCATGGAAAGGTAGAATGGAGGCTGTATTAGAAGACAATGTCTTGAAGGAATTCATTGGTAAAGAAATCCCAAAGTTGGCTTCAACTAATGCAGATGAGCTGGTTGAGTGGAAGAAGTGTGTGGCGAAGGTGAGATGGATCATCCTTAAGGGACTTAGAGACCATATTGTGCCTAGTCCATGGGAAGGATACTTAATTTTCAATGTGGAAGACATTGAAGGACCTCTACGAGAACAGTTGCGACCAGAGGAAATTGGCACTCAAGGATAATCTTCAAAGAATCAAGATGGAGAAGAGTGATACTATTTCAACATATCTGAACAAGCTCACCACGTATAGAGATGAGCTTGGCAGTGTGGGAATAACTATTGTCGATGATGATATGGTGAGCCTCACTCTCCTTAGCCTTCCAAAGAGTTCAAATATCTGCCAGGGCTCTGTGAATGGAAGGGAAAAAATGCTAGATTGGGAATGAGTGTGGTCGAATCTTATGTAGGAGGAGATCAGGAGGAGCACATGAGATGCTTCTTCATCCATGAATGATGATGAAGAAAACTTGGCCTTAGCAAGTAATGCAAGGAGAGGGAAGTGGAAGGCTTACCATTTCAAATTGAATTCTTCTGATGGAGGAGAGAAGGGTGACATGTCTAAAGTAAGATGTTTTAATTATCACAAGATGGAAGATTATGTGACTAATTTCCCATTGAAGAAGTCCAAGAAGGGATCCTCGGAAGCATCGGAAGGTGAGGCCTTAGCCTCTCAATTTGAAATGGACTTTACCCTCAATGCATGCATGGTGTCATTGATGATGGGTTGTTTATGGCATCTTGACAGTGGAGCCTCATTCCACATGACTGGTGATAAAAAAAATATTTAGTTCCTTAGAGGAGAAAGACCTTAAGATGCGATAGAAATGGGTGACAATGGAAGGTATAGTGTTTCAGGAGTGGGCATAGTTGCTTTTTAGAGGGAGCATGGAGCTCTTCTCACCTTCACAGATGTGATGTATGTGCCTCGACTGAAGAAGAACTTGGTATCAGTCACAATGTTGGAGGAAAAAGGCTACGATGTTGTCTTCAATAAAGGAAAGTCCTTCCTAAGACACATAGCCATGGGTCAGACCAAGAGGATATGGATTCAGGTGAAGAACTCTATAGACTAAAGGTACATGATTGTGCAACATTGAGTACAAAAGAAAAATTGGTGCAAAGCCAAGACATTGGTGAGTTGTGGCATAGGTGGTTGGGTCATTTGCATCATGGAGCTTTGAAGATGATGGGACAGATATCTATAGGACTTCCCAAAGGTAAACTTGAGGAAGTTGACACATGTAAAGGTTGTACCTTGGGAAAGTACACCAAGTCTTCCTTTCATGATCGAGACAGTCGAGCAGAGGCTATCTTAGAGTGAGTTCATTCTAATTTGTGTGGACCATTCTTGATGGCATCCACAACGAAGAAAATCTATTATGTGATCTTCATTGATGACTATTCTCATAAATTCTGGATTTATTTCATGCAAAATAAGGACCAAATCTTCACATAGTTTTGTGAGTTCAATGCTTTGGTTGAGAAAGAGTCAGGGAAGAAGGTCAAGGCCTTGAGAAGCGACAACAGTGGATAATATGTTTCTCAAGAGTTTAATGACTTCTGTGTAGTAGAAAGAATTAAAAGAGAGTTGACAACACCTCATAACCCACAACAGAGTAGGGTGGTCGAGAGGAAGAATAAAACTGTTGTAGGGGCAACACGGGCAATGTTGCATGACTAAGGCATACAACTTCACTTGTCGGGTGAGGCATGAAACACAATGGTATATTTGCATAATAGGAGCTTGCATCACATACTTGGAATAACGGGACGAGAGGAAGCTTTCTTCAGTAAGAAACTAGATGTTGGTCGCTTCAGGATCTTTGGCTCATGAGCATATTTCCATTTGAAAAAGGATGCATGGAAGAAGCTTGAGCCGACAGCAGAGTTGCAGATATTTGTGGGGTACATAGATATATCTCACAACTATCGGGTGTACTCTCCTACCAGTTGGAGGACATGCATTCGTAGAGATCTCAAGTTTGATGAGCAGAAGGTCATGGGAGTTTCCCTTGAGAGGAAACTCCAACTATAGGTTCTGGAGGAACTGTTGGTTCTTAAGGAGGAGGAGCCTCAGATTGATGCGGAGTAGCTGCATGCAGAGGTTCTAGGAGTGGAGACATCCATTGAAGCAGAGTCTTCCACTGATGGACGGAAGTTCACAAGAGCAGTTGATAGATTTTTAGAGGATGAGAGAGAGAAAGTGCGAGCACCATCTTCTTAGCACAGACAAAGGAGGTCACCTAAGAGGTACACTGTATATGTGGCCCTTGCTGGGGAATGTGTTGAGACTGAGCCATCTTCCTTTGACGAAGCAGTGCAGCAACTAATTTGGGTTGATGCTATGGTGGAGGAGTATCAATCGATATTTTGTAATAGTGTTTGGAGGATCAAAGATTGTGTAGTGAGGAGGATCATGTTGCTACAATATATTTCGATAGAGGAGCAAGATCCTGACATTTTGACGAAGGCACTATCAAAGTGTAAATTCGAGTTCCATAAAGACAGGATCAGGGTGGTAGATAATCCTTCTCTTATTGAGAGGGAGTGTTGAAATATGACAACAATAATATTCCAATTTAATTTTTCCTTGAATTAAATTGTGAATTAAAATCGAATTTAGTCTTAACAACTACTTGGAAATAATTAATTAATTTATTTTAAATTAATTAGTTGGAGAAATTCAAGTTAGAAATCTTTATGAAGTCATGCAAGAGTTATCCCTTAAATTAAGGAGATAATATTGAGTTATATTTGAGTTGTAATTAGTTATTTCAGTTTACTAAGTTAAGTCTAGTTAAATTAGTTCCAAATTGTTTAGGGAACTAATAGTGAGTTAACAATCAGTTGATGCATTAATGCACTCAACTAGTGCGACTCCAATTAACTAAAGATTCCCTCATCAGAAACTCATGCATGTCTATTCTAAGAAAGACCGAGTTGATATTAATGTTCAAGGACAATGTACTATCATTTGAATGTGTTTTCTCATGGAGAAAACTCATGCATGCAGTCAAGGATTTAATCCTTGAGGATTGCGCAGTTTTGGAGGATGGTTTTTCACTTGGTAACAGGAAATCATCCACAGGAAATAATGCAAGGAAATAGGAGCTTGGAGGGTAGAGAGAAGGGCTAGAGAGAAGCCAATATTGCTTGTGAGCATTTGTGAGGATTGTACTAAGAGTTGGCTATCTGTGAGAGCTAAGGATTTGTATAATTCCTATATATTTCCAGCATGTAGGATAATACAGTAGTGTGGGGTTTTTAGCTAAGGCTTTCCCCAAAGTATTTTCATGTGTATTGTGCCATTGGTTCTTCCTCTTTTGGTTATATTTTTTAGCTCGATATTAAACCTTCCACAAATTCATAGTAGAAGTAGGTTATAGTATTCTGCTTTGATTTATATTGCATTATCAGGTTAACCTACATAGATTTGGTACATCTTCTATGCTCATGTCTACAAATGTTGATTGTCAAGCTATTAATATGTCATTATTATTATCACTTTTTAACACCTATTTCATCCATTTCTACTCTTCTTTATCATGTCATTTATTACATAATATGGATTCCTAAGTTGTTTAGTGCATCTTCTAGTATGAGTTTGATTAATCCATGATGCGCCATTTGTTGATGCTTCTCTTCTTGTAATTTGATGCTCATGTGTATTATTGATTGCAAAAAAAATTAAGTCACACTAAGTCTTCTATGAGGAGGTAACTCTTCTCCAAATATCAGCTCATGGAGGAGTCTAAACTAATAACCATAGACTATACTGAGCCTACCCTCATAAGAAATATACTTGAGAATGTGATAGCTTACCTCATCCCAAGGATATGGAATTAGCCCCCTTTTAATCCCATTTTTGTCCTCAATTGGTTCCTCTCCTTCCAAGAAAAAGTTATTCTTGGAAAGAGTGTTGCTAGCTTTATCATCTTTTCTCCATTCCAACCCTAGAGGAAGTGCAGTGACCCTGCTAATGCTTTCAGGAGTAATTGTCACTGACAATCCCCTCATTACAATAGTGGCACTAACTCTAGCTTGAGGTATGAGTGACATTGCAAAATTACTAACTATATCATCATCATATCCCCTAAGTAGCTCAAAGAATCACAACCATTGAAGCCCTGTAAATATTTCTGCCACAGGAGGATATTGATGTATTATACTTGTTCTGGTGGGCTCCCTTCTGTTGAAACCCCCTATCATATATTCTCTTTGTCAATCTGTTTGTATGAAGTTGTGGTGGCTATAGCTTAAGATCTTCCCTAGGTGAACAAGGTTTAGATTTTAGGAGGGTGATGACTACAATTCTCCTTTAACTCTACACAATCCTCCACATAATTCTGCCTACCTCTATGGACACTATAATCACTAAAATAAATGACAATTTCTTTTCTTGTTCTCTTTAAAAATAAAATCATAGAGGATATGTCACCTACCTTTCACTACAATGCCTTGGTTGTAGGAGAATTCTTGTATAACTTGGCCCTAGGCACCCCCTGACAAGTTTTTTGATAATTCTCTATGTTTCCTGTAGTTTTCCTCTAGGTGCTTACTCTAGGATGTCGAGACTAGCTTTCTACCCTATTTCCTATATGCGCTAACTGTAGGATGGCCAAGACTAGATTTTCCTTTTGATGGCTCCTCCAGGTGGTCACATCTCTCAAAATCTCAAAATGAGAAATATCTTGAATGGAGGTTAGGGAATATTTCTATTTATGGTAAATTTGGTTGAGTGATGTGGTGGCTCGATGAGTAAGTTTTTCTCCTTTTTGGACCATTGGTCCCACAATTATTTATAGGAAACCCTTCCTTGTAATTATCACCCACACTTATTCATCGTAGCTTGGCCACATTTCTAATTTATTCCCTTTGATTTGACCTTGCCACGTGTCCACTTGACTAGGATTTTAACTTTTTTTTATCAGGACGAGTGTGGCCAAGTTAACTGGACACCTTTGCTTATAAAACCAACTTTCTACATATTCCTACAGTTTTAATCATATTCATACTAATGAGAGAGTTTGGATGAGGTGACATACCTGTGGCTCCTTTTGCCTTGCTGAGCATGTTGTAGGGTGGCTTTGCTATGCTGCTCATGGTTTTGGTACATCTTCTCTACTGCGCTTTTTGTTTATTTTATTCTACTGATAGGTTGTCTTCTTGTTGATATGTTGGTGTTGGATTCGTCTGTTGCTACTAAGATTTTCAAAGGTGCCATGGTGCCTACGTTTACGTTTATCCTCTTCCAGTGCATGGGTGTTGAAGGTTAGGCTTGGTACCTGCTGCTACTTCAAAATAGGCTGTTATAGGGGTTCCTGTAGTACTACTACAAGAAATCCTATAGTTGCCCTTTTTTTTAAATTTTTGTTTCCTTTCTTTGCTTGAACGGTGAATAGGTATTGGAATGATTGGAAGGTGTTCTAATGGAGTGGTAGGTGTGGTAGGCTGCTGGTGATTTTCCCCTTTGATATTTCCTTTTTTCTTTTGTTTTTCTTTTCATTCATTCTTTTTTTACTTTTTTTTTTTGTAACTGTATTTTTTTTTTGCTGGACACAAAGGGTGGCATGGTCACAAAGGGTGGTACATGAGATGTGGTAAAGTCAATGGCCTCCTTTCTTTAGCTAAAATAGGCATGCATCATAATTTTTCAATCAGATTTGCTTTCCTGTAGATTTTCAAGAATTCCTGTAGTACTACAGGAAATCCTGTAGAAGTCATAAAATTGCCTAAAATTTCGATTTTTCTATTGTTGGAGATGAGTATGAATGAATGAACATAGGTGTCATGGCGAAGATGAAATGGATGAAGAGAAACAAGGGGTTTTGCATGGCTTGTTTCCCTCTGAAATCTATGTCCATTATCTTCTTGAAAACCTGCAAAAACCAGAATTGTTATGAGTGGGTAGGTTTGAGGTCCTTGCCATTATTTTTGTGCTTTTTCTCTCTTTCTCTCTCTTTTGGAAGAGAACCAAGTTGCCTCAAAGTAGATTTTCATCCTCTTTTCCTACCCTAGGCACCTCAAAAGAGGTTTTCACCCAGGGGTCTTTTATTTTTCTCTTTTTCCTTTTTTATTTATCTTTAACTCTTGGGATCCCTCAAGAAGGTTTTCAACCTAAGTGGGCCTCAGGTGCCTCATGGAGGTTTTTAGCTGGGTCTCTTATTTTTTTTCTCTTTTTTTTTTAAACAATCCTCGAGAACTTGGTGAGATGGAAGTCGAGACTCCTTCAATCACCATTACTATGTTACTGATGCTACTGATGAACTCCTACGACAAAGGCTATTTTTGGGTTTTCAACCTATACCCATTGACAAGAAAGCGGATACCTTCTTCATCAATGGTTCTTATCTAAGTAGCCTCATTTTCATGTCACTTTTCTATCACATATGGGCCCAACCATTTGAACCTAGATTCATAGAGCAAAGCCCAATCTCCTTCTTGAGAAATTATGTCTTTGATATTTTTTTCATGCTAGACCTTTCTTTATACTTAAGTCACCTCTATGTGCAGGAGGGCCGACATCCTGAATTCATCTAACCCATTTAGTTGGAGAAACCTCTCTTGTTGTGCCCTTGTAACATCTAGATCCAATTGTGCTTCCATCCTTAAAGTGTTGTACTCAAACTCAATGGAGAGAAAATACTTTTCCCATAGACCAAATCATAAGGAGTGAAGCTAGTGGTTGTCTTCCAAGTTGTATTGTAGGCACAAGTGGCCTCCATTAGTCTACCAACCTAATCCTTCATGTTTTTGCTAACCACTTTTGTCAGAATGCTTTCCAATGCGCTATTGGTGACTTCTACTTGTCCATTGGCCTGAGGGTGGTAGGCATGGATTTCCTGTGCTTGATCTTATGCCGACTTAACAAACTCTCAATCATGTGTGAGGTGAATTGAGTGCCCTGATCAGTGACTAGGTCTCTACTGTATCCAAACTTGTAAAACACATTCTCCCTAAAGAACTCACCCACTTTCTCTTATGTGGCTACCTTGATAGCTTTGGTTTCATCCCACTTTGTTAAGTAGTCAACATACACAATCATGCAATTTTTCTGCCCTAATGGAGGATCAATAGGCCTAATGAAATCCATGCCCCACTTGTGAGATGTATCGAAAGACACTTACGGTTGCAAATGAATATCATCCCTGGGAGTAGGTTTTTCCATTATTTGGCATCAATCACATTGGCTATTATGAATTCTTTCATCTTGGTGGAGAGTGGACCAATAATAGCCATCTTGTAGTACCTTGAAGGTTGTCCTTTTGGCTGTAAAGTGACCTCCACAAGGACCATTATGACAGGGAAGAAGGTGTTGTGTGTGGAGCATGCTTGTTCAGATGTCTTTGTTTCAGCCAGATGTATACCCTAGGAAGTTTGTACACCCCTCTACGCGGGTGGGTGCGGGCGGGACTTTTCCCCCCCACGGGGGTTCAGGGGGGCCGATCACCCCCCGCTGGGGGGTACGAGGGCCAGCGGTCCCCTGGCGGCGGCTCCGGGGCAGTGCCACCGAAGTTAAAAACAGATGTAAATTTTCCTTGTAAAAGTATAGTAATTTTTAGTCAATCTGGGCCGTTCATTAGGTGGATGATCTGACGGTAGAACTTATATTTAGTTTAGCTTTTTTTGCCCTACAAGCCAACCCCTCTCTTTTTATGAGGGCATTGTATTTGAGGCTATGATAGATGTGTATTCTATATGTGTGAGCGGAAAATAGAGAGGTGAGACTGTGAGAGAAAACAAAGGATATTACAACAGATTTTTTGTAGGTTGTGTCTCTTCATTTTGTTGGATAATAGAAAGGAAGGATTCGCTGTTCGGGGTGGACATAGCCCAAACTGGGTGAAACACATATATCTGTGTCTCTCTTGTTTTATGTGTGTTGTGTGTGGAGCATAATTGTTCATAGGTCTTTGTTTCAGCCGGATGTATATCCCAGGAAGTTTGTACACCCCTCCATGCGGGGGGGGACTTGTCCCCCTTGCGGGGGTCTGGGGGGCCCGATCCCCCCCGGCTGGGGGGTCCGGGGGCCAGCCGTCCCATGGTGAGGGCTCGGGGGCAGCACCCCTGAAGCTAAAAATAGATGTAAATTTGCCTTTTAAAAGTATAGTAATTTCTAGTCAATCTGGGCCGTTCATTAGGGAGATGATCTGACGGTAGAACTTATGTTTAGTTTACGTTTTTTTGCCCTAGAAGACAACCCCTCTCTTTGTATGAGGGAATTCTATTTGAGGCTGTGATAGATGTGTATTCTATGTGTGTGAGTAGAAAGCAGAGAGGTGAGACTGTGAGAGAAAACAGAGGATATTACAGTGGATTTGTTGTGGGTTGTGTCCCTTCATTTTGCTGGATAATAGAAAGGAAGGATTGGCTGTTCGGGGTCGACGTAGCCAAAACTGGGCGAACCATGTATATATGTGTCTCTCTTATTTCATGTGTTTTCTGTGTTTATATTTTTAAAATATTTTATGTGTTCCATTGCTCCGTAATATACAATTTTCTAACAACTGGTATCAGAGCCAAAGGTCTATTTGGTTGAGAAACTTGCAGGAAAGAAGGGTTCCTTGTTCGAGTGGGAGCAATGGCGGAAGATGGTAAGTTTAGGGTCGAGAAATTTAATGGCCAAAACTTCTCATTGTGGAAGATGCAGATGGAAGATTATCTGTATCATAAAGATCTATACCTACCATTGGGTAGAAAAGCAAAGATGCCGACAGGTATGAAAGATGAAGAATGGAACCTTCTCGATAGAAAGGCACTTGGAACAATACGGTTGTGGCTTGCAGCGTTGGTTGCTTTCAACATTTCGAAGGAAAAAACGACAGAGGGTTTGATTAAGGCGTGAGAAACTATATGAAAAACCCTCGGCCTCAAACAAGGTATTTCTTATGAAACGGTTATTTAATATGAAGATGTCGGAAGGTGGATCTGTTGCAGATCATTTAAATGATTTTAATACTGTTACAAGTCAGTTATGTTCTGTAGGGGTAAACTTTGATGATGAAGTTAGAGCTCTGTTATTCTTGTGCTCATTACCAGAAAGTTGGAATGTTTTGGTAATGGCCATTAGTAACTCCGTTTCTGGATCTAGTACTTTAAAGTTTGATGATGTTGTCGGTGCTATCCTTAGCGAGGAAATGCGACGGAAAAGCTCCGGTGAGACATCGGGAAATTCTTTGAGTGCAGAGTCTAGAGGAAGAAAAATGGAAAGAGGAAAGAGCTCAGGATATCGCAGTAAATCAAGGAAAGGCAGATCCAAGTCCAGATCGGGGATAGTGTGCTAGAAATGCGGAAAGAAATGACACCTAAAGAAAGACTGTAGATCTCATAAGGGAAAAGAAGGAGATTCACAGCAAGAAAACAATCATGAAGCAAATGTGACAGGTGAGGTGTTACAAGATGCTTTGATTCTTTCTTTCGAAAATATTACTGATTCCTAGGTGGTAGATCCAGGGGCCTCATTCCATGCCACACCTGATAAGAAATACTTTCATGACTATGTTCAAGGAGATTTTGGACAAGTTCGTTTGGGTGATGATAAACCCTGTAAAATTGTTGGAATGGGTAAGGTTCTTGTAAAACAGCAGAATGGAAACCAATGGCTACTAAAGGAGGTAAGGCATGTTCCAGATCTAAAGAAAAATCTGATTTCAACAGGGCAGTTAGGCGGTGAGGGTTGTGTGACAACTTTCACAGATAAAGCTTGGAAGGTCACGAAAGGAGCCATGGTAATAGCAAAAGGCGAAAAGGTTGGTACATTGTATTTATGCAATGGTATTTCTAACTCTGTTAATGCTTTAACTTCCAAAGGAGCAGATGCAGCATTATGGCATCATACGCTTGGACACATGAGTGAAAAAGGGATGAAGATTCTTCACTCAAGGAATTTGTTGCCCAGTTTGAAGAATGTTGATTTGGACTTCTGTGAGAATTGCAATTATGGAAAACATAAGAGAGTCAAATTTCTCAGAGTTGGGAAAGAAAAGAAGAATGAAAAATTAGAGCTTGTGCATACAGATGTATGGGGACCTACTCAGGTATCATCTCTAGGTGGCTCTCATTATTATGTTACTTTTATTGATGATGCAACTAGAAAAACTTGGATTTATTGTATTAAGAATAAATCTGATGTATTTGATACTTTCAAGAAATGGAAAGCTTTGGTTGAGATTGAGACAGGAAAGAAATTGAAGTGTCTAGATCAGACAATGGAGGTGAATATTGCAGCAAAGAGTTTGATAGGTACTGTT
>APFE031551617.1:0-16742 GCA_000404065.3 Pinus taeda | reverse complement strand
TTGAGACAGGAAAGAAATTGAAATGTCTTAGATCAGACAATGGAGGTGAATATTGCAGCAAAGAGTTTGATAGGTACTGTTCAGAGCACGGAATTCGCAGAGAGAAAACAGTTCCAAGAACACCACAAGAAAATGGTGTGTCAGAAAGGATGAACAGGACAATCATGGAGCGTGCAAGATGCATGAGATTGCATGCAGGATTTCCTTTACAGTTTTGGGCAGAGGCTGTAGATACTGTTGCTTATCTAATAAATAGAGGGCCTTCAAGTTCCTTGGATGGTGGTGTTTCGGAGGAGGCATGGGCAGGTAAAAAGGTAAACTACTCTTTTTTAATGCCTTTTCGTTGTGAGGCCTTTGTCCATATTGATAAAGAAAATAGAACAAATCTTGAGACAAAGTCAAAGAAATGTACCTTTATTGGATATGGTGTTAATGATTTTGGTTATCGCTTATATGATTATGAAAATCACAAAATCATTAGGAGCAGAGGTGTAATATTCAATGAAAAGGTCTTGTATAAGAACCAATTGCAGCAAAAGAAACAAGAAAAAGAAAACAAGGAATACACAGTTCTTGATGAAATCACTGGAAAAGTAAAGGTGCCTAAAAATAATAATAATCAACAACCACAACAACAACAACCACTACAACAGCAACAGGCACCCCAAACACCTGAAAGCGATGTTAGAAGATCTACTAGGATAAGTGGACCCCCTGAACGATACTCTCCTTCATTATATTATTTATTGTTGATTGATTCCAGTGAACCCGAATGTTATGAAGAAGCAATGCAGGTTGAAAGCAGGAAGAACTGGGAGGTAGCCATGGAAGAAGAGATGGACTCCTTAAAGCATAACCACACTTGGGACTTAGTCAAGTTGCTTCCAGGTAAAACTACATTGCAGAGTAAATGGGTTTACAGGCTGAAGGAAGAAGATGGAGGAAAACAGAGGTACAAAGCTAGACTTGTGGTGAAGGGGTTTGCACATAAGAAAGGTATTGATTTTGATGAAATATTTTCTCTTGTTGTTAAATGACTTCAATCAGAACTATTTTAAGTCTAGTGGTAGTTGAAGATTTGCATCTTGAGCAGTTAGATGTAAAGACAACCTTTCTCCATGGGGATTTGGAGGAAGAGATATATATGCAGCAACCAAAAGTATATGAAGCAAAAGGGAAGGAGAAACTAGTGTGCAGGTTGAAGAAGAGCTTGTATGGCTTAAAACAGGCTCCAAGGCAGTGGTATCTAAAATTTGACAAGTTCATGTCTGAACAAGGTTATACTAGATGTCACTCTGATAATTGTGTTTATCTGAAAAAGCAAAATGATGGCAGCTATATTATATTATTATTGTATGTAGATGACATGCTTGTTACAGGATATAACATGCAAGAAATAAATGTTGTCAAAAGAAAATTGGTAAATTCATTTGCAATGAAGGATTTGGGATCTGCAAAACAAATCCTTGGTATGAGAATAACTAGAGACAGGAAAAATGGTAAATTAACATTGTCTCAGAATGAGTATATACAAAAGGTGTTGAAAAGATTTAACATGCACAATGCAAAACCAGTTAGTACACCTTTTGCTAGCCATTTAAAACTTAAAAATGAAATGTATGCAATGATCTGCACAAGGCCTGATATTGCACATGTAGTGGGAGTTGTAAGCAAGTACATGAACAATCCAGGAAAGGAACATTGGCTGGCAGTGAAATGGATTCTTAGCTATTTGAAAGGTACTGCAAATCAAGCATTATGCTTTGGTAGTTCAAACATTTCCCTACAGGGATATGTTGATGCAGTTATGGAAGGTGACATAAATAATAGGAGGAGCACCACGGGATATGTATTTATTGTTGGAGGAACAACTATCAGTTGGGTTTCAAATATCCAAAGTGTTGTTGCACTTTCAACAACATAAGCACAATATGTTGCTGCTACAGAGGCTAGTAAAGAAATGATTTGGTTACAAAGGTTTATGGGTGAATTGGGTAAGGAGCATGATAAGGGCACATTATACAATGATAGCCAAAGTGCCATTCATCTTGCAAAGAACTCAGCATTTTCATTCCAGGACTAAACACATACAGCTCAAGTACCATTTCATACGATCAGTGTTGGAAGATGGACAGTTGAAGCTGAAAAAGTTACACACTAGCCAGAATCCTACAGATATGCTAACAAAAGTTGTAACTAGGGAGAAACTGAGAACATTCTCAGTTTCAATTGGTCTTCAAGGATGACGATGAAGATGAGAAGCAACCAGGTCCAAAAGAGGAGTCATTGTCCAGCAAATGAAGTAGCGATGGACTTGCTACAATCATTCTCCAAGTGGGAGATTGTTGTGTGTGGAGCATGATTGTTCAGAGGTCTTTGTTTCAGCCGGATCTATACCCCATGAATTTTGCAAACCCCTCCATGTGAGGGGGTGTGGGGGGGACTTGTCCCCCCTACAGATATCGGGGTGGGACGATCCCACCCAGTTGGAGGGTCCGAGGGCCAACGGTCCCTCGGCGGGGGCTAGGGGGCAGTGCCCCTGAAGCTAAAAATAGATGTAAAATTATAGTATTTTCTAGTCAGTCTGGGCCGTTCATTAGGCGGATGACCTGACGGTAGAACTTATGTTATGTTTAGGGTTTTTTTCCCTAGAAGGCAACCCCTCTCTTTGTATGAGGGCATTGCATTTGAGGCTGTGAGAGATGTGTATTCTATGTGTGTGAGCATAAAACAAAGAGGTGAGACTGTCAGAGAAATCAGAAGATATTATAGTGGATTTACTGTAGGTCGTGTCTCTTCATTTTGCTGGATAATAGAAAGGAAGGACTGGCTATTCGTGGTGGACGTAGCCCAAACTCGGTGAACCACGTATATCTGTGTCTCTCTTGTTCTATGCGTTTTCTGTGTTTATATTTTTACAATATTTTATGAGTTCCATTGCTCCGTAACATATAATTTTCTAACAACTGGTATCAGAGCCAAAGGTCTATTTGGTTGATGAACTCGCAGGAAAGAAGGGTTCCTTGTTCGAGTGGGAGCAATGGCGGAAGATGGTAAGTTTATGGTCTAGAATATTAATGGCCAAAACTTCTCATTGTGGAAGATGCAGATGGAAGATTATCTGTATCACAAAGATCTATACCTACCATTGGGCAGAAAATCAAAAAAGCCGATGGATATGGAAGATGAAGAATGGAACCTTCTCGATAGAGAGGAACTCGGAAAAATATGGTTGTGCCTTGCAGCGTTGGTCGCCTTCAACATTTCGATGGAAACAACGACAGAGGGTTTGATTAAGGCATTGGAGAAACTATATGAAAAACCCTCGGTCTCAAACAAGTTATTTCTTATGAAACGGTTATTTAACATGAAGATGTCGAAAGGTGGATCTATTGCAGATCATTTAAATGATTTTAATACTGTTACAAGTCAGTTATGTTCCATAGGGGTAAACTTCGATGACGAAGTTAGAGCTCTATTATTCTTGTGCTCATTACCAGAAAGTTGGAATGGTTTAGTAATGGCCATTAGTAACTCTGTGTCTGGATCTAGTACTTTAAAGTTTGATGATGTTTTCGGTGCTATCCTTAGTGAGGAAATGCGACGGAAAAGCTCTGGTGAGACATCAGGAAATGCTTTGAGTGCAGAGCCTAGGGGAAGAAAAATGGAAAGAGGAAAGAGCTCAGGATATCGCAGTAAATCAAGGAAAGGCAGATCCAAGTCTAGATCGGGGATAGTTTGTTGGAAATGCGAAAAGAAAGGAAACCTAAAGAAAGATTATAGATCACGTAAGGGAAGAGAAAGAGATTCATAGCAAGGAAACAATCATGAAGCAAATGTGACAGGTGAGGTGTTACAAGATGCTTTGATTCTTTCTTTCGAAAATATTATTGATTACTGGGTGGTAGATTCAGGGGCCTCATTCCATGCCACATATGATAAGAAATACTTTCATGACTATGTTCAAGGAGATTTTGGACAAGTTCATTTGGGTGATGATAACCCTGAAAAATTGTTGGAATGGGTAAGGTTCTTGTAAAACAGCAGGATGGAAACCAATGGCTACTAAAGGAGGTAAGGCATGTTCCAGATCTAAAGAAAAATCTGATTTCAACAGGGTAGTTAGGCGGTGAAGGTTGTGTGACAACTTTCACAGATAAAGTTTGGAAGGTCACCAAAGGAGCCCTGGTGATAGTAAAAGGGGAAAAGGTTGGTACATTGTATTTATGCAATGGCATTTCTAACTCTGTTAATGCTTTAACTTCCAAAGGAGCAGATGCAGCATTATGGCATCATAGGATTGGACACATCAGTGAAAAAGGGATGAAGATTCTTCAGTCAAGGAATTTGTTGCCAGGTTTGAAGAATGTTGATTTGGACTTCTGTGAGAATTGCATTTATGGAAAACAGAAGTGAGTCAGATTTCTCAGAGTTGGGAAAGAAAAGAAGAATGAAAAATTAGAGCTTGTGCATACAGATGTATGGGGACCTGCTCAGGTATCATCTCTCGGTGGCTCTCGTTATTATGTTACCTTTATTGATGATGAAACTAGAAAAACTTGGATTTATTGTATTAAGAATAAATCTGATGTATTTGATACATTCAAGAAATGGAAATCTTTGGTTGAGATTGAGACAGGAAAGAAATTGAAGTGTCTTAGATCAGACAATGGAGGTGAATATTGCAGCAAAGAGTTTGATAGGTACTGTTCAGAGCATGGAATTCAGAGAGAGAACACAGCTCTAAGAACACCACAAGAAAATGGTGTGTCAGAAAGGATGAACTCGACAATCATGGAGTGTCCAAGGTGCATGAGATTGCATGCAGGATTGCGTTTGAAGTTTTGGGAAGATGTTGTAGATACTACTGTTTATCTAATAAACAGAGGGCCTTCAAGTTCCTTTGATTGTGGTGTTCTGGAGGAAGCATGGACAAGTAAAAAGGTAAACTACTCCTTTTTAAATCCTTTTGGTTGTGAGGCCTTTGTCCATATTGATAAAGAAAATAGAACAAAGGTTGAGACAAAGTCAAAGAAATATACCTTTACTGGATATCGTGTTAATGATTTTGGTTATTGCTTATATGATAATGAAAATCACAAAATCATTAGCAGCAGAGATGTAATATTCAATGAAAATGTCTTGTATAAGAATCAGTTGCAGGAAAAGAAACAGGACAAAGAAAACAAGGAATACACAGTTCTTGATGAAATCACTGGAAAAGTAAAGGTGCCTGAAAATAATAATAATCAACAACCACAACAACAACAACCACCACAACAGCAACAACCACCCCAAATACCTGAAAGTGGTGTTAGAAGATCTACCAGGATAAGTAGACCCCTTGAACAATACTCTCCTTCATTATATTATTTATTGTTGACTGATTCCGGTGAAACCGAATGTTATGAAGAAGCAATGTAGGTTGAAAGCAGGAAGAAGAGGGAGGTAGCCCTAGAAGAAGAGATGGACTCCTTAAAGCATAACCAGACATGGGACTTAGTCAGGTTGCCTATAGGTAAATCTATATTTCAGAATAAATGGGTTTATAGGTTGAAGTAAGAAGATGGAGGAAAACAGAGGTACAAAGCTAGACTTGTGGTGAAGGGGTTTGCACAGAATCAAGGTATTGATTTTGATGAAATATTTTCTCCATTTGTTAAAATGACTTCAATCAAAACTATTTTAAGTCTAAATGCAGTTGAAGATTTGCATCTTGAGCAGTTAGATGTAAAGAGAGCCTTTCTCCATGGGGATTTGGAGGAAGAGATATATATGCAGCAACCACAAGGATATGAAGCGAAAGGGAAGGAAAAACTACTGTGCAGGTTGAAGAAGAGCTTGTATGGCTTAAAACAGGCTCCAAGGTAGTGGTATCTAAAATTTGACAAGTTTATGTTTGAACAAGGTTATACTAGATGTCACTCTGATCATTGTGTTTATCTGAAAAGGAAAAATGATGGTAGCTATATTATATTGTTATTGTATGTAGATGACATGCTTGTTGCAGGGTCTAACATGCAGGAAATAAATGTGGTCAAAAGAAAATTGGCAAATTCATTTGCAATGAAGGATTTGGGAGCTGCAAAACCAATCCTCCGTATGAGAATAACTAGAGACAGGAAAAATCGTAAATTAACATTGTCTCAGAATGAGTACATACAAAAGGTGTTGAAAAGATTTAACATGCACAATGCAAATCCAGTTAGTACACCTTTTGCTAGCCATTTCAAACTTAGAAAGGAAATGTGCCCAAAGACACAAGAAGACATGGATTATATGTCTAAAGTTCCATATGCATCAGCAGTTCGAAGCTTAATGTATGCAATGGTCTGCACAAGGCCTGATATTGCACATGTAGTGGGAGTTGTAGGCAGGTACATGAATAATCCAGGAAAGGAACATTGGATGGCAGTGAAATGCATTCTCAAATATTTGAAAGGTACCACAAATCAAGCATTATGCTTTGGTGGTTAAAAGATTTCCCTACATGGATATGTTGATGCAGATATGGCAGGTGACAGAGATAACAGGAGGAGCACTAAAGGATATGTATTTACTGTTGGAGGAACAACTATCAGTTGGGTTTCAAAAATCCAAAGTGTTGTTGCACTTTCAACAACAGAAGCACAATATGTTGCTGCTACAAAGGCTAGTAAAGAAATGATTTGGTTACAAAGGTTTATGGGTGAATTGGGTAAGGAGCATGATAAGGGCATGTTATACAGTGATAGCCAAAGTGCCATTCATATTGCAAAGAACTCAACATTTCATTCCAGGACTAAACACATATACCTCAAGTACCATTTCGTACGATCAATGTTGGAAGATGGACAATTGAAGCTGGAAAAGATAGACACTAGCCAGAATCCTGCAGATATGCTAACAAAATTTGTAACCAGGGAGAAACTGAGAACATGCTCATTTTCAATTAGTCTTCAAGGATGATGATGAATATGAGAAACAACCAAGTCCAAAAGAGGAGTCATTTTCCAGCAAATGAATTAGCGACGTAGTTGCTACAATCATTCTCCAAGTGGGAGTTTTTGATGTGTGGAGCATGATTATTCAGAGGTCTTTGTTTCAGCTGGATGTATACCATAGGATGTTTGTACACCCCCCCACGCGGAGGGGTGCAGGCAGGACTTTTCCCCCCTGCGGGGATCTGGGGGGGCTGATCCCCCACGGTTGGGGGGTTTGGGGGCCAGCGGTCCCCTGACTGGGGCTCGGGGACAGTGCCCCTGGAGCTAAAAATAGATGTAAATTTCCCTTGTAAAAGTATAGTAATTTCTAGTAAATCTGGGTCGTTCATTAGGCAGATGATATGATGGTAGAACTTATGTTTAGTTTTGGGTTTTTTTCCCTACAAGGCAACCCCTCTCTTTGTATGAGGGCATTGTATTTGAGGCTGTGATAGATATGTATTCTATGTGTGTGAGCAGAAAACAGAGAGGTGAGACTGTGAGAGAAAACAAAGGATATTATAGCGGATTTGCTGTAGGTTGTGTCTCTTCATTTTGCTGCATAATAGAAAGGAAGGACTGGTTGTTCGGGGTGGACGTAGCCCAAACTGGGTGAACCACGTATAACCGTGTCTCTCTTGTTTTATGCATTTTCTGTGTTTATATTTCTACAATATTTTATGTGTTCCATTGCTCCGTAATATATAATTTTCTAACAACAGGTATTAGAGCCAGAGGTCTATTTGGTTAATAAACGCGCAGGAAAGAAGGTTTCCTTGTTTGATTGGGAGCAATGGCGGAAGCTGGTAAGTTTAGGGTCGAGAAATTTAATGGCCAAAACTTCTCATTGTGGAAAATGCAGATGGAAGATTATCTGTATCAGAAAGATCTATACCTACCATTGGGCGGAAAAGCAAAGAAGCCGACAGATATGGAAGATGAAGAATGGAACCTTCTCGATAGAAAGGCACTCGGAACAATACGTTTTTGCCTTGCAGCGTCACTCGCCTTCAACATTTCGAAGGAAACAAGGACAGAGGGTTTGATTAAAGTGTTGGCGAAACTATATGAAAAACCCTCGGCATCAAACAAGGTATTTCTTACGAAATAATTATTTAATATGAAGATGTCGGAAGGTGGATCTGTTGCAAATCATTTAAATGATTTTAATACTGTTACAAGTGAGTAATGTTACGTAGGGGTAAACTTCGATGATGAAGTTAGAGCTCTATTATTCTTCTGCTCATTGCCAGAAAGTTGGAATGGTTTAGTAATGGCCATTAGAAACTCTGTGTCTAGATCTAGTACTTTAAAGTTTGATGATGTTGCCGGTGCTATCCTTAGCGAGGAAATGTGACAGAAAAGCTCCGGTGAGACATCGGGAAATGCTTTGAGTGCAAAGTCTAGGGGAAGAAAAATGGAAAGAGGAGAGAGCTTAGGATATCGTAGTAAATCAAGGAAAGGGAGATCCAAGTCCAGATCGTGGATAATGTGCTGGAATTGTGGAAAGAAAGGACACCTAAAGAAAGACTGTAGATCTCGGAAGGGAAAAGCAGTAGATTCACAACAAGAAAACAATCATGAAGCAAATGTGACAGGTGAGGTGTTACAAGATGCTTTGATTATTTCTTTCGTAAATATTACTAATTCCTGGGTGGTAGATTCAGGGGCCTCATTCCATGCCACAACTGATAAGAAATACTTTCATGACTATGTTCAAGGAGATTTTGGACAAGTTCGTTTGGGTGATGATAAACCCTGTAAAATTGTTGGAATGGGTAAGGTTCTTGTAAAACAGTAGAATGGAAACCAATGGCTATTAAAGGAGGTAAAGCATGTTCCAGATCTAAAGAAAAATATGATTTCAACATGGCAGTTAGGCGGTGAAGGTTGTGTGACAACATTCACAGATAAAGCTTGGAAGGTCACCAATGGAACCCTAGTAATAGCAAAAAGCGAAAAGGTTGGTACATTGTATTTATGGAATGGTATTTCTAACTCTGTTAATGCTTTAACTCCCAAAGGAGCAAATACAACATTATGGCATCATAGGCTTGGAATAATGAGTGAAAAAGGGATGAAGATTCTCCACTCAAAGAATTTGTTGCCAGGTTTGAAGAATGTTGATTTGGACTTCTGTGAGAATTGCATTTATGGAAAACAGAAGAGAGTCAGATTTTTCATAGTTGGGAAAGAAAAGAAGAGTGAAAAATTAGAGCTTGTGCATACAGATGTATGGGGACCTGCTCAGCTATCATCTCTCGGTGGCTCTCATTATTATGTTACTTTTATTGATGATGAAACTAGAAAAACTTGGATTTATTGTATTAAGAAAAAATCTGATGTATTTGATACTTTCAAAAAATGGAAAGCTTTGGTTGACATTGAGACAGGAAAGAAATTGAAGTGTCTTAGATCACTTCTTGGAGGCGAATATTGCAGCAAAGAGTTTGATAGGTAATGTTCAAAGCATGGAATTCACAGAGAGAAGATAGTTCCAAGAAGACCACAAGAAAATGGTGTGTCAGAAAGGATGAACAGGACAATCTTGGAGCGTAGAAGGTGAATGATATTGCATGTAGGATTTCCTTTAAAGTTTTGGGAAGATGTTGTAGATACTGTTGTTTATCTAATAAAGAGAGGGCCTTCAAGTTCCTTGGATGGTGGTGTTCCGGAGGAAGCATGGACAGGTAAAAAGGTAAACTACTCTTTTTTAATGCCTTTTGGTTGTGAGGCCTTTGTCCATATTGATAAAGAAAATAGAGCAAAGCTTCATACAAAGTCAAAGAAATGTACCTTTATTGGATATGGTGTTAATGATTTTGGTTATCACTTATATGATTATGAAAATCACAAAATCATTAGGAGCAGAGATGTAATATTCAATGAAAAGGTTTTGTATAAGAATCACTTGCAGGAAAAGAAACTTGGAAAAGCAAACGAGGAATACACAGTTCTCGACGAAATCACTGGAAATGTAAAGGTGCCTGAAAATAATAATAATCAACAACCACAACAGCAACAACCACCACAACAACAATGGGCACCCCAAACACCTGAAAGCAGTGTTAGAAGATCTACCAGGATAAGTAGACACCCTGAACGATACTCTCATTCATTATATTATTTATTGTTGACTGATTCCAGTGTACCCGAATGTTATGAAGAAGCAAGGCAGGTTGAAAGCAAGAAGAGGTGGGAGGTAGCCATGGAAGAAGAGATGGACTCCTTAAAGCATAACCAGAATTGGGACTTAGTCAGGTTGCCTGTAGGTAAAACTACATTGTAGAATAAATGGGTTTACAGGCCGAAGGAAGAAGATTGAGGAAAACAGAGGTACAAAGCTAGACTTGTGGTGAAGGGGTTTGCACAGAACAAAGGTATTGATTCTGATGAAATGTTTTCTCCTGTTGTTAAAATGACTTCAATCAGAACTATTTTAAGTCTAGTGGGAGTTGAAGATTTGCATCTTGAGCACTTAGATGTAAAGACAACCTTTCTCCATGGGGACTTGGAGGAAGAGATATATATGCAACAGCCACAAGGATATGAAGCAAAAGGGAAGGAGAAACTAGCGTGGAGGTTGAAGAAGAGCTTGTATGCCTTAAAACAGGCTCCAAGGCAGTGGTATCTAAAATTTGACAAGTTTATGTCTGAACAAGGTTATACTAGATGTCACTCTGATCATTGTGTTTATCTGAAAAAGCAAAATGACGGTAGAGATATTATATTTTTATTGTATGTAGATGACATGCTTGTTGCAGGATCTAGCATGTAGGAAATAAATGTGCTCAAAAGAAAATTGGCAAATTCACTTGCAATGAAGGATTTGGGAGCTGTAAGACAAATCCTTGGTATGAGAATAACTAGAGACAGGAAAAATCGTAAATTAACATTGTCTCAGAATGAGTACATACAAAAGGTGTTAAAAAGATTTAACATGCACAATGAAAAACCAGTTAGTACACCTTTTGCTAGCCATTTCAAGCTTAGCGAAATGTGCCCAAAGACCTAAGAAGACATGGATTATATGTCTAAAGTTCCGTATGCATCAGCAGTTGGAAGCTTAATGGATGCAATGGTCTACACAAGGCCTGATATTACACATGCAGTGGGAGTTGTAAGCAGGTACATGAACAATCCAGGAAAGGAACATTGGATGGCAGTGAAATGGATTCTTGGATATTTGAAACGTACCACAAATCAAGCATTATGCTTTGGTGGTTCAAACATTTCCCTACAAGGATATGTTGATGCAGATATGGCAGGTGATAGAGATAACAGGAGGAGTAGTACAAGATATGTATTTACTATTGGAGGAACAACTATCAGTTGGGTTTCAAAAATCCAAAGTGTTGTTGCACTTTCAACAACAGAAGCACAGTATGTTGCTGCTACAGAGGCTAGTAAAGAAATGATTTGCTTACAAAGGTTTATGGGTGAATTGGGTAAGGAGCGTGATAAGGGCATGTTATACAGTGATAGCCAAAGTGCCATTCATCTTGCAAAGAACTCAACGTTTCATTCTAGGACTAAACACATACAGCTCAAGTACCATTTCATACGATTAGTGTTGGAAGATGGACAGTTGAAGCTGGAAAAGCTACACACTAGGCAGAATCCTACAGATATGCTAACAAAAGTTGTAATCAGGGATAAACTGAGAACATGCTAAGTTTCAATTGGTCTTCAAGGATGAAGATGACGATGAGAAACGACCAGGTCCAAAAAAGGAGTCATTGTCCAGCAAATGAAGCAGCGATGGAGTTGCTACAATCATTCTCCAAGTGGGAGATTGTTGTGTGTAGAGCATGATTGTTCAGAGGTCTTTGTTTTAGCTGGATGTATACCCTAGGAAGTTTGTACAACCCTCCATGTGAGGGGGTGCAGGAGGGACTTGTCCCCCATGCAGGGATCCAGGGAGTCGATCCCCCACGGTTGGGGGGTCCGGGGCCAGCGGTCCCCCAGCGGGGGCTCGGGGGCAGCACCCCCGAAAGTAAAAATAGATGTAAATTTTCCTTGTAAAAGTATAGTAATTTCTAGTCAATCTGGGCCGTCCATTAGGTGGATGATCTAACGGTAGAACTTATGTTTAGTTTAGGGTTTTTTGCCCCAGAAGGAAACCCCTCTCTTTGTATGAGGGCATTGTATTTGTGGCTGTGATAGATGTGTATTCTATGTGTGTGAGCAGAAAATAGAGAGGTGAGACTGTGAGATAAAACATAGGATATTACAGTGGATTTGTTGTAGGTTGTGTCTCTTCATTTTGCTGGATAATATAAAGGAAGGACTGGCTGTTCGAGCTGGACGTAACCCAAACTGGGTGAACCATGTAAATCTATGTCTCTCTTGTTTTATGCATTTTCTGTGTTTATATTTCTACAATATTTTATGTGTTCCATTGCTTCGTAATATAAAATTTTCTAACAACTGGTATAAGAGCCAAAGGTCTATTTGGTTGATAGACTCGCAGGAAAGAAGGCTTCCTTGTTCGAGTGGGAGCAATGGCGGAAGATGGTAAGTTTAGGGTCGAGAAATTTAACGACCAAAACTTCTCATTGTGGAAGATGCAGATGGAAGATTATCTGTATCAGAAAGATCTATACCTACCATTGGGCGGAAAAGAAAAGAAGCTGACGGATATGGAAGATGAAGAATGGAACCTTCTCGATAGAAATGCACTCGGAATAATATGGTTGTGCCTTGCAGCGTCGGTCACCTTCAATATTTCGAACAAAAAAATGACAAAGGGTTTGATTAAGGCGTTGGAGAAACTATATGAAAAACCCTCGGCTTCAAATAAGGCATTTCTTATGAAATGGTTATTTAATATGAAGATATCGGAAGGTGGATCTTTTGCAGATCATTTAAATGATTTTAATAGTGTTACAAGTCAGTTATGTTCCGTACGGGTAAACTTTGAAGATGAAGTTAGATCTCTATTATTCTTGGGCTCATTGCCAGAAGGTTGGAATGGTTTAATAATGGCGATTAGTAACTCTGTGTCTCGATCCAGTACTTTAAAGGTTGATGATGTTGTCGGTGCTATCCTTAGCGAGGAAATGCGATGGAAAGGCTCCGGTGAGACATCGGGAAATGCTTTGAGTGCAGAATCTAGGGGAAGAAAAATGGAAAGAGGAAAGAGCTTAGGATATCGCAGTAAATCAAGGAAGGGCAGATCCAAGTCCAGATCGGGGATAGCGTGCTGGAAATGTGGAAAGAAAGGACACCTAAAGAAAGATTGTAGATCTCGGAAGGGAAAAGAAGGAGATTCACAGCAAGAAAACAATCATGAAGCAAATGTGATAGGTGAGGTGTTACAAGATGCTTTGATTCTTTCTTTCAAAAATATTACTGATTCCTGGGTGGTAGATTTAGAGGCCTCATTCCATGCCACATCTGATAAGAAATACTTTCATGACTATGTTCAAGGAGATTTTGGACAAGTTCATTTGGGTGATGATAAACCCTGTAAAATTGTTGGAATGGGTAAGGTTTTTGTAAAACAGCAGAATGGAAACCAACGACTACTAAAGGAGGTAAGGCATGTTCCATATCTCAAGAAAAATCTGATTTCAACAGCGCAGTTAGGCGGTGAAGGTTGCGTGACAACTTTCATAGATAAAGCTTTGAAGGTCACCAAAAGAGCCCTGGTAATAGCAAAAGGCGAAAAGGTTGGTACATTGTATTTATGCAATGGTATTTCTAACTCTGTTAATGCTTTAACTTCCAACATTATGCCATCATAGGCTTGGACACATGAGTGAAAAAGGGATGAAGATTCTTCACTCAAGGAATTTGTTGCTTGGTTTTAAGAATGTTGATTTGGACTTCCGTGAGAATTGCACTTATGGAAAACAGAAGAGAGTCAGATTTCTCAAAGTTGGGAAAGAAAAGAAGAATGAAAAATTAGAGCTTGTGCATACAGATGTATGGGGACCTGCTCAGGTATCATCTCTCAGTGGCTCTCATTATTATGTTACTTTTATTGATGATGCAACTAGAAAAACTTGGATTTATGGTATTAGGAATATATCTGATGTATTTGATACTTTCAAGAAATGGAAAGCTTTGGTTGAGATTGAGACAGGAAAGAAATTGAAGTCTCTTAAATCAGACAATGGAGGTGAATATTGTAGCAAAGAGTTTGATAGGTACTGTTTAGAGCATGGAATTCACAGAGAGAAGATAGTTCCAAGAACACCACAAGAAAATGGTGTGTCAGAAAGGATGAACGGGACAATCATGGAGCGTGCAAGGTGCATGAGATTGCATGCAGGATTGCCTTTACAGTTTTGGGCAGAGGCTGTGGATACTGTTGTTTAATAAACAGAGGGCCTTCAAGTTCCTTGGATGGTGGTTTTTCAGAGGAAGCATGGATAGGTAAAAATGTAAACTACTGTTTTCGAATGCCTTTTGGTTGTGAGGCCTTTGTCCATATTGATAAAGAAAATAGAACAAAGCTTGAGACAAAGTCAAAGAAATATACCTTTATTGGATATGGTGTTAATGATTTTGGTTATCGCTTATATGATTATGAAAATCACAAAATCATTAGGAGTAGAGATGTAACGTTCAGTGAAAAGGTCTTGTATAAGAACCAGTTGTAGGAAAAGAAACAGGAAAAAGAAAACAAGGAATACATAGTTCTTGATGAAATCACTGGAAAAGTAAGGGTACCTAAAATTAATAATAATCAACAACCACAACAACAGCAACCACCACAACAACAATGTGCACCCCAAACACCTTAAAATGATGTTAGAATATCTACTAGGATAAGTAGACCCCCTGAACGATAGTCTCCTTCATTATATTATTTATTGTTGATTGATTCCGGTGAACCCGAATGTTATGAAGAAGCAATGCAGGTTGAAAGCAGGAAGAAGTGTGAGGTAGCCATGGAAGAAGAGATGGACTCCTTAAAGCATAACCAGACTTGGTACTTAGTCAGGTTGCCTGCAAGTAAAACTACATTCCAGAATAAATGGGTTTACAGGCTGAAGGAAGAAGAAGGAGGAAAACAGAGGTACAAAGCTAGACTTGTGGTGAAGGGGTTTGCACAGAAGAAAGGTATTGATTTGATGAAATATTTTCTCCTGTTATTAAAATGACTTCAATCAGCACTATTTTAAGTCTAGTTGCAGTTGAAGACTTGCATCTTGAGCATTTATATGTAAAGACAGCCTTTCTCCATGGGGATTTGGAGGAAGAGATATATATGCAGCAGCCACAAGGATATGAAGCGAAAGGGAAGGAGAAACTAGTGTGCAGGTTGAAGAAGAGCTTGTATGGCTTAAAACAGGCTCCAAGGCAGTGGTATCTAAAATTTGACAAGTTTATGTCTAAACAAGGTTATACTAGATGTCACTCTCATCATTTCGTTTATCTGAAAAAACAAAATGATGACAGCTATATTATATTGTTACTGTATGTAGATGACATGCTTGTTGCAGGATCTAACATGCAGGAAATAGATGTGCTCAAAAGAAAATTGGAAAATTATTTTACAATGAAGGATTTGAGAGCTGCAAAACAAGTCCTTGGTATGAGAGTAAGTAGAGACAGGAAAAATCATAAATTAACATTGTCTTGGAATGAGTACATACAAAAGGTGTTGAAAATATTTAACATGCACATTGCAAAACCAGTTAGTACACCTTTTGCTAGCCATTTCAAACATAGGAAGGAAATTGGCCCAAAGACCCAAGAAGACATGGATTATATGTCTAAAGTTCCATATGCATCAACAGTTGGAAGCTTAATGTATGCAATGGTCTGCACAAGGCCTGATATTGCACATTTTGTGGGAGTTGTAAGTAGGTACATGTACAATCCAAGAAAGGAACATTGGATGGTAGTGAAATGGATTCTCAGATATTTGAAAGGTACCACAAATCAAGCATTATGCTTTGGTGGTTCAAACATTTCCCTACAGCGATATGTTGATGCAGATATGGCAGATGACAGAGATAACAGGAGGAGCACTACAGGATATGTATTTAATGTAGGAGGAACAACTATCAGTTGGGTTCAAAAATCCGAAGTGTTGTTGCACTTTCAACAACAGAAGCACAGTATGTTGCTGCTACAGAGGCTAGTAAAGAAATGATTTTGTTACAAAGGTTTATGGGTGAATTAGGTAAGGAGCATGATAAGGGCACGTTATACAGTGACAACCAAAGTGCCATTCATCTTGCAAGGAACTCAACGTTTCATTCCAGGACTAAACACATAAAATTCAAGTACCATTTCATACGATCAATGTTGGAAGATGGACAGTTGAAGCTAGAAAAGATAGACACTAGCCAGAATCCTGCAGATATGCTAACAAACGTTGGAACCAGGGAGAAACTGGGAACATGCTTAGTTTGAACGGGTCTTCAAGGATGAGGATGAAGATGAGAAACAACCAGGTCCAAAAGAGGATTCATTGTCCAGCAAATGAAGCAACGATGGAGTTGCTACAATCATTCTCCAAGTGGGATATTTTTGTGTGTGGAGCATGATTATTTAGAGTTCTTTGTTTCAGCTGGATGTATACCCCAGGAAGTTTGTACACCCCTCCACGCGGGGGGGTGCGGGGGTGACTTGTCCCCCCTACGGAGATCCGGGGGGGTGATCCCCCCCGGTTGGGGTGTCGAAGGGCCAGCGGTCCCTCGGCAGGGGCTAGGGGGCAGCGCCCTCGAAGCTAAAAATAGATGTAAATTTGCCTTCTAAAAGTATAGTATTTTCTAGTCAATCTAGACCATTCATTAGGCAGATGATCTGAACCAATAC
>APFE031551607.1:0-10770 GCA_000404065.3 Pinus taeda | reverse complement strand
AAGGATGATACTTTCAGGCAGAGAGGCATGCATAGAGTGATAAGTTTCAAACCATTGGGCATGGAGTCAAGGAGTAAAACTGCTGGTGCATTTTCTTGGTCACAAGAGGAAAGAGGGGCAAGTTAGTTGTTCATGAAACAAACTTGAGTTTAAATGAAAATGGATTGCAGGCTAAGGAATGAGAGGCAACAAAGAATCTCTCAAATAGATTAGTAGGGGGGAGATAAACGAGCCATATCTGGGAGTAGCTAAGAATTCCCAGGTAATAGTCATTTACATGTGAGATAGAGCAAACATGAGCCATAAGGAATTCGTATTTATGCCTAAATCAAGAGGAAAACATTAAGAAGCCACAAAAACTGAGCATAGAGTGCAGGTAAGAAAATTCTAAACTAGACTTTTGTTCTGCAACTTAAGCATATGTGAAATTGAAAACAACAGAGGTAAGGAATGCTTATTGATTCATAAGACAACACATGATTTCCCTCATTCAATCTTCAGAAACATTAACAACACATCAGACATTTCATTCTCCAAGCTCGTAAGCAGTCTTTGATTATAGAAATTCTCAGATATACAGTGTGAGTCTCTCCTTAAGCAAAAAAACCAACCAACAACATCCAACCCTCATTACATTGTCGAGGGCGGTCTTTATAGGTAAAATATCCAAAAGTATTTATTACAGCTCACCTAAACACGTCTGCGGGAAAATCCTTTAAACCTAAACTTGTGCTGAAATTAAATGCAAATAAATATCTATTGAGCTGCGCTAGAGGCAGCTCGATAAAAAATGAGTTAATGTAGTGTCCTTTGTGACTTGGTGTAGTGCTTCTGCAATAACTGTGGTTTGAGCTTTGGTCCACTGATCTCATGTGACTTTGATGAGTAGTAACTGTGATTTGAGAGGCTTTAAATGGCTTTTACTATTTCTTTGACTTGCTCGGGGCTCTTTAATGTTTCATCAGCTTCGAGCACTGAGAAAATATTCACTGATACACTTTGCCGCAACACTGATACTCTTTGGCATTAAATTGGGCTTCATCTCCCCTAATACTCTTTGATAATTGAATCGGGACACTCTCTCTCTCTGCTGATATGCTAAAAACTACAAAATCAGACCTTTTCTGCCCTTTTCGGCGCAAAAACGACTGCGAAATCAAAAGATTCCCAAAAGATTCCCCATTTTTGCCCATTTCCTATAGCGATGAGCGATTAGCGCTAAGCGCTAATCGTGCATCGAAAACTGCCTCAGTTTTTCATTTCGGGCTTCCGAAGCTTTGATTTTGCACTTGTGCATTTTTTCAGCGGGTGACGTCAGCATGACGTCAGCAGTACAGTGGATGACGTCAGCAGTGGGACCCCCTTGTACGGTGATGATGTCAGCAAGGTGACGTCAGCGGGGTGATGTGGCAGTACGGTAGAGTGATGACGTGGTAGGGACATGGTGGTAGGATGATGTCAGCAAGGCGCAGGCAGGAAGGAGTGAGGTGGCGGCAACGTGGCGGGTGATGTGATGCTTACGTCACTCGAGGGGAGGGCGGTTTTCTGGTTTGGGGCGCACCGCTTTTGCGCCTGGGCAGTATTGGGGAGGGGGCCTCCGCCACAGTCGGGAGGGCGACGCGTGGCGGGAGTATGACGGCAAAACCGCCGATGTCCCGGACGCTAACCCTCGGCATGTCGGGGCACTAAAGGACCTGCCCACCGTAGACCTTGGGCACGCCAGATCTGATGGTTGGCAGATGAGGTAAAGCGGCGGATGGATAAGAACGGGGCCCGCGCAAATATTTTTAATTTTTTAATTCGGTGGGTGGGGGGGAACTTTAGAAAAGTGGGTTTTGGGTTAAATATGAGCGGGGTTAAATTATTTACACGTGGGGGTTTAGAAAAAGGGATGGAGCATGGGTTTTGCACATAGGAAGGAGGAATTTATGCCATGGAATGAGTCCAAGGGCATTGCAAAGGCGTTTTTGTACTTTGGAGGAGGGACTTAATGCATCGGAAGAGGTCCTTTGCATTGGGAGATGGTTTTTTTGAATGATACAAATGGAAAGACCTCCTTTCTATATATAGGAGTCTAAGGGGTCACAATATAATCAAGGCCAACATAACAATAATTATATAAGGTCACAACAACAACAACAACAATGAGCTTCTATGGGGCACAATAATAACAATATGGGGATAATAGGGGCACAACGATAACAATAAAGTCTAAAATGACAATAGTAATGGGGGAATCACTAGTATTATAGGGATCAATATAAAGTGATGGTAGAGTGAGGTTGAATTTCAAAAACATAAGTAATTTGATTAAGAGATTTGGCAAATGTTCATATTTGAAGCCCCATGTGAGTGCTATTCAATAACCCACATTTATTTTAGTCTTAAATTCGAATCTACCGTAGTTCAATGCTTCAAAGGTATGTGAGTTTATAGATGTTCATTAGCGTTGGCATCCAATTACACAGTTAGTAGCCCCTAGTAAAGATGTAGACCAACTATATGCTATTTCATGGCTACCTAATATTGGCAAGCCATATGAACTAATAGCCATTGCTAGTAGAAAAGGAGTCTCTATCGCACATTTAGCTCGATTCAAACACAAATGAAAATCCTTTACTAGACAAGGTTTCTTTGATATAAGGGAAATATGGTGAGGTATGGCAATTGGATTGGGATATGGGTGGCATGACATTACCAACATTAGGAAATGATGGTGTTTTTCATGTGTGGCAGTCAAATACAAGTGGAGTATGGCCAGAAGTTTCAATTATAGAAATAAATTACATGATTAAACAAAGATACATTATTATTATGATGTCCGAGTACCATGAATATCGAATAATTTTAGCACAAAAATAGAGACCCTTCACACTACTAGATTAAAGCCCCTAGAAGTTTCAATTATAGAAATAAATTACATGATTAAACAAAGATACATTATTATTATGATGTCCGAGTACCATGAATATCTAATAATTTTAGCGCAAAATAGAGACCCTTCACACTACTAGATTAAAGCCCCTATCATTTGAGAGGGCTGATGCAACTTTCTCTAGTCTTTTCCAATGGAGGCCACAACTACTCAAATGCATCAAGAATTTGACCATGAGTTTTCTATAATTTAGGAAAAATTATATTTACATAATTAATTAGATTTACAAAAATATGAAAATTAATGAACTTTCCTCCCTTAGGAGAGAATTCAAGATTGGTCCAACACTTCTAGTCCAAAATTTCACCATCACCAAAATTGCGAGTCCTCCTCGTGCAAAAAAAGCCCGATACAAAGTAAGCGAACACCGAACTCTTCACACTCTCTATGGAAGCTTGTAGTCTATGTTATCATACGACAATGCCCATTAAAATATTATGAAACCATTTCTTTCACTATAAATTGTTTAAGAAACCTTAAATTCATAAACTAATTCATATCATATACCTGTGCAATTTATCGTGATGATCATAAAGCGTAGGGATGTGGAAAACTATGGAGAAATCATTCAAGTTTCCAAAACTATTGCGATAATTTAAGAGAACGACCTGCTATATATCTAGCTTCCCTGATAATTCTTTTTCATACTCCATAAGTGTAGTTGCCTCTTTGCACAAGAGTGCATGCCTCAACCTTTGGGGCAGTTGGCTGCCACGCACCCCACCCAATTTGAGGCGCTGAGCAGCAGCATATAATTGAGATTATAATGAGAATGTATTTAGGTATATTGTAGTGGACTCGTCAGCAGCTTTGGCTGTTGTATCCAGGCTTCCGCGTATTTATTTTTTCAGGGGATGCACTTCCATCTGAAAAAAAAGTGTAGTTGCCTCTTCTGTAAATTCACTTTAATTTAACATATTCACTTTAATTTAACATATTCATGATTAGATTTTCAGTCATTTATTGATTTTATAACTGAATGTTGAGATAGTCTGTATCTACAATCTAATTAAGATCAAGCTAAAAAAATTATTACTTAAAATCCTTTTGATCAAACTTTAGATACCGATCTACACTATTTTAAATTAAATCTTTATATGACACTACGAGTATACAGGACAGACTTACAAAGTAAATTTATTATTAATTTTTACAAACCTTTAAAATTTTCCACAAAATTTTCTTTAAATTTTTTTTGCATGACTATCTACTTTAAAACATAGCCATGCTTAGATCTATGATATGAATATCTAAAAATTTGCACAATTTTTTCTTTATTTTTTTTTCATGAATATATACGTTGAAACATAATCATACTCAGATCTACGCTATCAATCTTTAAATTTTTTCACAAAATTTTCTTTAAAAGAATTCCGCTAATAGATGTGGCTTCAGCTGAACATCCAAGTTTATATACTGGCTAATGGATGTGGCTTCACCTGAACTATCCAAGTTTATATACTGGCTAATAGATGGGGCTCCATTTGAATATATTAAAAGGGATTAAGTTTTAAACAGAGAAATCTCTGTAAGGTTACCAATCTTCTTTCATATTTTAGTTCGTTGAGTAGTGTAAATTGTTTCAGAATTTTGATGGCTGTCGAGGTGTAAGAATCACAATAACCATTTCAATTATTGTTCAACCAATTGTCTATACATACCCACAAGCTCTACCTATCGCATATAATAAATTTCTAAAGCATGATTTACATTCATATAGTTGTTGCTTACATTTGAGTCACTTGCATCAAATTTTTCATGTGCCTTTATTGCTCCACATCATTGGAAACCAGTTTTGTCTGAGGCCAAGTGAGTGATTCAGTATGATGGAAGGAGTATGCAACATGAAATCATATTAGCTTCCATTTCCTCCTTATAGAATGTCATCATTACGTAATTAAATTTGCAAGAAGAATATAAGCCATTCAACCTAGCAATAGTTGCTACTTCAGAGCATATATGGAGATAGTCTTCTAGTTGGAACAAAGGTGATTATAGTGGCTCTCCTAGTTTTGTAGATACAGGAATTGAATTTTTAGAATGGCTATTTTTTTTGGAAACATAGATATGGTCATCCAGTGGGAACGGTAATATTGCATTTTTTTTCTTCTAAAACTCTCATGCAATTCTATTTTCTCACTACATATTTGATGGATTTTCAATTATAAAAAAAATATCGAACATAGACCACAATAAGAAAGTTCACAAAAACCTTTACTATAAATTCTCCAAATATAAAAACAAGATCTTGGACAAATGCCTAATGGTCTCTAACACAAACCGAAGTAGCATTCTATTACCATAAATTCCTTAAACGAAAAAATAGAACTCTATTGCCATAAATTTTCTTGCTAAATTTTCTTTGTAAATAGTAGGTAGAAATACAGAAACCAAAATTATAACAAATATTTCTCGTCTTTATTATTTTATCGTAATAATTCTATTGCATAATGGCAAAAAAAAATATGTATAATACTTAATGATCATAAACAAGAAAATTAAAAATTATTTATTTTTGTTTGTAAATCGTATGGTAATATTCTTACTGCAGCAATATAACTATCTATAAAAATCAACCATCTTAACAAAAACATTAAAAAAGACCACAATAATTGTCGTCAGGATAGTCCCCGACCTAAATCATGTTAGATTTAATGCTATAGAAGACATTGGAATTCTAATTGTATACATATATTTATGTTAGATATTGATTCATCTGCAAGGTTCCAAGCAAACACAATTTATATTCTATATATCCCAACTGTAAAGAGAATTTAAAGTAGCATTTGGCAAAAAGAACAATGATGACCTCACGGTTAATAAAAATGTATTATGATGTGAAACTACAAAGTACATGGTATACAAGCATTCAAATATACAAGACCTCCTAGTATGATTTCCAGTCTCACTCCCAAGTTCAAATGAGTTCCACTTGTGTATTAAGTTTTATGTCTTCTTGCCCTCTCTGGTTCAAACAAATTGACTTAATATTGATTCGAGACTACAAAATTTGTTACATGATCAATACAACATGGCACCAATTCAAACTCATCAGGGTGTAGCTCCAATTTGCAACTAAATGATTTGCATGTGAAAGCCCACTACAAGCTTCTTGTGCCTTTGGTTTTTTTCTATACACGCAGTCAACATTCAAAATGCATTGAACAATATTAAATCATTTACTATAGTGGTGTGGTTAGACATTTTTGCTATACATGTGAAAAAGTTACAAAGTGAAAGTATAAGAGCTAAATCCTCTTCAACATAAGTGAAACACATCCAATATTACAAATGATTAGTAAAAATGAGACCTGCTAAATAACAGAGAAGGCATGTTGGAACATAATGGAACTTGCAAGACTTTATGGGGTAGCCACACCCTAGGACTCTAATTGTGAGAGAAATTGTAATGACATTATAAACAATAATAATATAGACCAATGTAATGCATGGAATTCCCATAAATAAGGTTTTAGTTCTGCTATCTAAATCTACATAATATATTACAACTAATTCCCATAAATAAGATTTTAGTTTGGCTATATATTGATTTGTTTCTGAACTTTGGTTCTGAGGGACAAACAAAACTGGTTAAGTGCGACCTAGTGGATGGCCAGATCAATAACGACCTCATTCCAATTGACCCAACTCTATTGGAGTGGTGGAATGTTATTAAGTAGAACACCATTTTATGTTTGTTTAGACTGTTAGTTTTATAATAAGTCAAATATTTTTTTAATGAATATAGAAAAACAAATTATACTATCAGAATCAAATGACAATATTTATTGAAAATAAATATTTCTTAAAGAGAAAATATATTTAAGATATAAATGACAAATTTGATTGAAAATAACAATTAGTACTTGTTTAAGATGATGAATTATTTGTGGATTTCAAGAGATATCTAAATCAATATTTCAATTCTTTTGCAAAAAAAATATTGTATATAAATGTCATGCTGACCCAAGCACCTTTTCATAGAGATGCTAATGTAATATTTGTTAAAATACACCCGTGACTTAATTGCCCCAATCATAAAACTTTTCATAAGTACTTTCACAACATTCTTTGAGACAACAATTTTATTTGAAATCCAATATTTTCTCATCTTCACAACAACTTACTAATAAACAGTGTTTCTCCCAAGTGCCATTGGTAGGTTTAGTTGATAGATACCTCATTATTTCCATCTTCACAACTTATGTCATGGCATTTTAAAAAACCCCATAGAAATCTAACTCCTTTCTTATGTACCCTCTATGTGCAAGGATTTCCATTACTTTAGGAAGTTTATGTTATTGTAAATTTATTCTTAAATTTAATATCCTACTACACTATTTTGAAGACATATAGAAACTCAAATTTTGATTGTATTTCATTGTCCATATACTTCACTTGATAGCATTCCATATTAGTTTAGGACATTTATGTTAGTCTAAATTTATTCTTAAAAATCAAATTTTGATTGTATTTCACTGTCTATATATTTCAGGTCATTATTAACATTCCATCATTGTCCCGACCTCCTATAGATGTTCCTTTGCACAAATAGATATATATATATATAATATATATATTATAGTAATGAACATATTATAAATTTATATATTTAAAACTATATGTTATATATTAAAAACTTATATTAATGTTACATTTATATTATATATTATTTGAAATGAATAAATATTATTTATATAATAATGACCAATTATTAAAATTTTATATTATATCAGTATATATATATAATAATATATATATATATATATATAAATTTACTATATTTGACTTATGTTTTTAATCAAATTCTAAGTTTATATTAAAACATAATGAATATTTAAAATTAAGTTATATCTTTCAAATTGTCTTTCATTTAAACTCATTTTTTTTGTTTTTATAATGATCACATGAAAAAATTATGCAAGCTTTAATTTAGCATGGGAGAGTATTAAGATTTCATGGTAGATTTTTTAGAAATGCAAGCATTCAACATTTAAAAGGAAAAACCATATTAAATTTAATATTTTGGATTCTATCTTGTATTTCTGGAAATTATGTTCATGTTAAATACAGTTAGAAAATTATATATTACAAAGCACTATAACACATAAAATATTGCAGAAACATAAACAATGAAAATGCATAAAACAAGAGAGACATAGATATACCTGGTCCACTCAATCTTGGTTACATCCATGGAGAAACAACCATTCCTTCTTTTTATATTATCCAATAAAGTGAAGAAATACAACCTACAATAGATCCATTGTAATTTCCTCTTCGCTCTCACACAATATCCTCTCTATTTCTTGCTTAGAATGCACCTCTACATAGTAGCAATACAGTTCTCTCATATATACCGAGGGGTTTCCTTCTAGGGAAAGCCCCTAAATTAAACATAACTTCTATAGTTAGGGCATTCACCTAATGAACGGTTTAGAGTAAGTACAAAATTACAATATTTTACAAGGAAAATTTACATCCATTTTTTTGCTTAGAGGGCAGTGCCCTCGAACCCCTGCTAGGAGGGGTTCATAAAATCATCATCACCCCTTACCCTCAATCCCCCTCATGAGGGTTAAATGATAGGTGGTGTTGTTGTCCCGTTATGAAATAGGATCCAACATGGTGATACCTCTGAATAAAGAAGATAATGAGGCTCCACACCCAACAATCTCCCACTTAGAGACTGATTATAGCAACTCCACCGCTGCCTCATTTGCTAAACAATGACTACACTTTAGACTTCTCTATTTCTCATCTTCATCATCATACTTGAAGACCAATTGAGATTGAGAAAAATATCAGTTTATCCCTAGTTACAACTATTGTTAACATATCTGCACGATTCTGGCAAGTGTGTATCTTTTCGAGCTTCAATTGTCCATCTTCCAACACTGATCATATGAAATAGTACTGGAGCTATATATGGTTAGTTTTGGAATGAAATGCAGAGTTCTTTCCAAGATCAATGGCACTCTCACTATCACTGTATAACCTGCCCAACTCATGCTTCTTATCCAATTCATCAAGAAACCTTTGTAATTGAATCATTTCATTATTAGCCACTATAGAAACAACATACTCTCCTTCCATTGTTGAGAGTGCAACAATACTTCGCAATTTTGAAACCCAACCGAAAACTGTTCCACCTACAGTAAACACATACCTTATGGTGCTCCTCCTGTTATCTTTATCACCTTCCATATCTACACCAACATATCCCTGCACAACAATGTTTCACGGGGGATTCACTCAATGAACCTATGACCTATCACATGCATTTGTGGCATATTAAACAATACCCATAATTTGAATACATTTTATAAAATACCCTTAAAAATCACATTATTTAACCCCCTACCAATATCAACCCAATAAACCTTCCAAATTTAAAAACCCCTACTTCCACTAGATATTGTCGGTATCCATTTTTTCATTAACATTTTTTATACCCCTTTATATTTTATCATTAATTTTGAGCTCCATTTTCTATAATTTCCAATAGAAAAACCCTTTACTCCCTATATATCCCCAATATATTATGCCATTTTTTCCTCAATATAAATCCCCCAATAAGAACCCATGTGGTATAGTATTTCTACCCTAGTGAAGCCCCCATGCAATTTTTGAACCACGAAAGCATAATGATGGATATGTGGTACCTCTGAAATAACTGAGAAGCCACTTCACTACCATACGATGTTCTTTTCATATATTTTTCATGTACCTTCTTACAACTCCCACTACATGTGCAATATCAGGCCTTGGGTAGACCATTGCATACATTAAGCTTGCAACTACTAACACAAATGGAAATTTAGACAATAATCCATATCTTCCTGAGTCTTGGAATACATTACATTAATTAGTTTGAAATGGTTAGCCAAAGGTGTAGTAACTGGTTTTTCGTTTTTCATATTAGATATTTCCAACACCTTTCATATGTACTCACTCTGAGACAATGTTAATTCACGAATTTTCTTGTCTCTAGTTATTCTAATACTAAGGATTTGTTTTGTAACACCCAAATCCTTCATTGGAAATGAATTTTCCAATTTTCCTTTAAGCACATTTATTTATGGCATATTAGACCCTGCAACAAGCATGTCATCTACATACAATAATAATATAATATAGTTGCCATCATTTTTCCATTTGAGATAAACACAGTGGTCAAAGTGACATCTAGTATAACCTTGTTGAGCATAAACTTGTCAAATTTTAGATACCACTTCCTTGGAGCCTGTTTTATGCCATACAAGCCCTTTTTGAACTTGCACACCTGTTCCTCCTTCCCTTTGACCTCATATCCTTGTGGTTGCTGCATATAGATCTCTTCCTCCAAATCATCATGAAGAAAGGTTGTCTTTGCATCTAACTGCTCAAGATGAAAACCTTCTACTACTACGAGAATTAAAATACTTCTCATTGAAGTCATTTTAACAATAGGAGAAAATATCTCATGAGAGTCTATACCTTTTTTTGTATAAACCCCTTCACCATAAGTCTAGCTTTATACCTGTTGGTCCCTATAATTGCTTATTTAATTAAAACAATCAAGTGCTACATAAATTGTCAACCCAGGGAAGTCTGTTTATTTCAAAGGCAATCACACACTATATATGCTCAATCTCAAAAGAAATCCAAATTTATAGTAAAAGTTACACTAATCACACCTTGCTTTGAACAAACTAAAGCTCTACTTTGAATTACAGTAAAAGCAATCTTTCTATTGCAGAAATCAAGATTCAAAGGAAAACAATCATCAAAGGAATCCTAGATTATATTAAGAAACAACAACCTAGGAAAAAGGAACCTTTCAGCAATCTTCA
>APFE031551604.1:69618-120519 GCA_000404065.3 Pinus taeda | reverse complement strand
CGAGCAAAAGTTCAAACAGAAGAAGCGAGACTTTGGATCTACAAATCTGAAGCCCAAAGGACAAAGCCAAGGCGGGGTGACCCAAGACAACCCGTCGAAACCGCAAGAAAAGAACAACACCACAAAGCCAAAGAAGGACACAGGAAAGTGGTGTGATTTCCACAAGAGTCCCACTCATAACACAAGTGAGTGTCGGACCAAGCAGTCATTGGTGGCCGAGTTGAAGGCTTCCGAATCAGATACATGTTCCGACGCTGAGCCAGAACCCAACAAGGGGAATGGCAAAGGGAAGCAGATCATTGATGCGGATCCCAGCGCCACTGTTGCCACTGCCAAGATCCAGAAGAATGAGCCCGAAGAGCCAGAGGAGGGGGAACGTCTTTTCCACTCACAGATGGGTGAAGGGTTCGCCGCTACAATTCATTGTCGACAGTGGCAGCCAAAAGAAACTGATTTCAGCCGAGGTCGTGAAAGCGGTTGGGCCTACCGACTACACCACACCCACAACCATACAGTATTGGGTGGCTTCATGAAGGACGAGATCTGAAAGTTTGCCAGCAGTGCCGCCTTCCCTACAGCATCAAACCATTCACAGACGAGGTATTGTGTGATGTTACACCTCTGGATGTTTGCGATGTATTATTAGGACAGCCATACTTGTGGAAGCGACATGCTGTGTATGAGTCAAGGCCTCGCGCTGTCATTATTTCTTTGGGTGATTCATCATACAGGATACCGGAGGTAGCCCCACCTACCGCCACATCTTTGATCACTGCTAAGAAAGGCAGCAAGCTCATCTCACAGACCAGGAAATTCATCTGTATGGTTCACTCCAAAAGCAAGGGGAAGATCGTTGCCACATCCATGACCCCGGCAAAGGGTTCCTCCACGCAGCAGCAGCAGCAGAAGGATACAGTCATGACAGAACACAGGAACAACTTCTCCTCGCCAACAGGGGTACCACACAAGTTTCAGGTGGGCAACAAAGTATGGTTGCATCGACAGAAAGAACGCCTTACCAGAACCCATCAGAAGCTCAGACCACTCCAACATGGTCCTTACAACAGTACCAAGGCTACGTGCAACAATGCTTTGAAGCACATTATTCCTCCATTCCTTCGCCTGCACCAACTGTTCAATGTGGACCGTCATCGACCATGCTTCCCACCATTGCTGGACACATCAGAGATTGCAGGACAAGTTCAGCAGATGGAGCGCTCACGCAATTGGGACCATTGCTTCCTTACAGGGGGAGGAATGATCAGGTGGATGTTGGTGGCCACCCACCTATCCCATTTGGACCCCCCATTTTCTTTCTCAGCATTTTCAGTTTCCTTAGTTGTAGCACAACTTACTATTTTTAGCAGTTTTTCGGGTCCTGAACTTCCGGAGCCGTTTTGAGTCCCTAAACGACGTTTTTTGGGGAATCGAGGGGCAACATGGGTCCATGCAATGGACTGATGTTGCCCGTTCCAACAATGGTGGTTCTCGGATAGATCATTCTAACGAGCTATCATACGCGTCAAACGGAGATCGTATGCCAAAGTTACGACCCCGGGAAATTGATGTACCAATTTACCCAAAACGGGGCCCACAATTTGGCGTTTCATCTTCTAAGGGTCGGTTTTTGGAATGTGAAGGGTTTTCCATTGTTTCTCAATAATAAATAGGCCTTCGAGCCTCATTGTAACACAAGTTCGGAACAGTTCAGAGACATGTAGCCGCACATCTCTTCTCAGAGATAAACTACCATCGTCCTAGCTAGTTTATTTCCAATTCTGGTTGTAAGCATATTTCGGTATTTTCCATTAATGAAATGAACTGTTATTTCCGCTGCATCTCTTTATTTATGGTTATCGCATCTCTGTATTTATGGTTATCTCTATAATCTATTGCGTTCCTGTTTAAATCCGGATCAATGACAAGGATGTTTTAAATGTATAATGTGTTGCCTCCTTTTTGAAAAAAAATAATCTCTTAAGGCTTCCAATTATGGTTTCGATCTTGAGAGATTCCATCTAACACAAGTCATATTAGATCCATCGAAATCCACTATTTGAATGGTAAAACAAGTTGTAATGTGACTTGGAGTTATTGATTGAGTTCAAACATAACATATAGGTATTTTTGTTTTCAGGTTTGACAGTGGTGGTATAAGTGATGTGTTGTCTGACATGCGTCAAAGGAATTGTTTATAAGAGGGATTCAATTATTTATAATATTGCATATTTTTCATTGTGAACAAAGTGATGATTTATGCTCTTACAGATTATAAAATTACTTCTTTCCTGTGTCCTCTTTATGAGCAACACGTTATCTTTTAAAATTCATATTTGATTGATTTTTCTTAGAAATATTTGAAACTTGTATACCAGTTTGAAGAATAGCGTGAGTATATTTGCTCGCAACTTTTTATGAAGTTCTACAGGTGTTATGTGTCAAAACTAAGTAGGGACCTTGTTGTTCATTCATATGGTGTTTTGAATAGTTTGCACATATTTTATAATGGACCGGTGTGTGTTTGGAATAAATTTGGAATCTTTCTTTTGTTTGAATTTATGAATGATAGTGAGTGAAATAGTGTGATCAACCTTAATTCCTTAGCAATGTTGAGCGTTTTTATACTCAGTCAATTATCCAAGCCATCCCGAAGCCATTACATAAGAAATCATCATTGAAGACAGAAAGTGGTTGAGAGTCATTTTTAACATAGAGTCCATTGAAACTAAGCGGGATCAAGACTAAAGAAACAGTCCTGCAAAGACTTAGCAACCGTTGGATCTAAAAGATCAACGGTCAAGATTGATCGCATTGGCAGAGTCTTTATGGGTGAATCAACCGATTGTGACATTGCGATGAAATGAGGGTTGTTGGATCGGAGTTGATCTAACGGCATAAGATTGATCGCATATCAGGGAGTGGATGTGCCGAAGACAAGGGATCAGAACGTTGATATAGAGATTGCCGATAAATCGGAGATCAGCAATTGGGCCAAGCAGAGTTCGGGCATCGGAAAAGTGGAGTGACATAAGGTAGACCCGATATATTTATATATGCAGGTGAATAATAATTGAGATATGATCTATGCAGATTTCTTTGTAATTCTGTGTAAAGGCGGAGATCAGAGTCAGAGAAATGTTGTTTTATATATATTTGAGTTAAAGACCCATGGTAGGGCCGATTACAATCAACAATGAGGTTAAATCTTGGGAACTATACGAGTCTGTACAGGAAGGTGGAAAAGGTAAGAAATGTGGAGTTTTCCTTTGTAGTTTGGCTATAACAAAATCAAGCGCCAATATGTGGGTTCATATATATTAACCAATGGTACAAAGGGAAATTTTTATATATATGAGAATTATCGGCATTGTAAGGGTTGCAAAGTGGGTTTAAATACTGATAGGGAAGAACAAATGGAAGACTTCATTAAAAAAGTTAATGAAGGTTTTGAGGTAGTAAATAGTCCCGATAGAGGGTTTAAGGAGAGGTGATTGTGTTCTCATAACTGGGAACAGTTATAAAGGGCTTAACCATTTATGCTTTGAAGTTTTAACTCCATATAAGAGTCAAACTGATAGGACAATTATTTTTATGCGTTCCGTGCATACTGTGGGTATGTGTAGGGGTAACCCTGCACCATTTTTGGTATCAAAGCAAGATCAATGCTCTATGGAGATTGATTGAGGGAGAATAGAGTGCAAGGATTCATGCATATAATAATTCTAACATGTATAGGAAATGAAGACTTCAGTTGGTTATTCAAGAGAGACTGTGGAAAAAGGGATTTGAGGAAGAAAGGTTCAGAAAGGATCTGGTATGTTTTAAAGCTTTAATGGTATGTCTAGGTGAATGTAGGAAATGAAATTGCAGCAAACTATTGTAAGGAGAGAAAGCGAATATAGATGTACTCAACAAGAATAGAAATTCAGTTGAAAGAAGGATTGATGTGCAGACAGCGAGAGGTAAAGAAGCATGTGTATTGTCTAGCCAGAGCAAGATGAAAGAGATGAATCAGTAGGTATGAGTTGTATTTTGATGATTGGTTCATTTGAATTGTTTTTATAAAGTGAAGAGAGTGGTAGCAGCAACACACAGTAGCAGACTGTGTAAAGAAAGATAGGAGTTATGTTAGTGGCAGTGAACCTAAATATTCTAGCTGAAAGTTGAACAGTAATCCTGACACTTCCAAGCTCATCCCGACATTGGGTGAACTTGGTCAACTACTTCGGAATTGAGTTGCCCTTCTCCATATTAATCTTTCTGAGTTTTTCCATCAGTGCCAACTTCCTATGGTCACTGCTATTTTGAAATAGGTCTATCAATTCATTCCACATTGCAAATGGAGTGTACCTAGCATGGAGATTTGAGGCAATTTGATCTCGAACTCCATCTAGGATAATCCTTCTCGCTTTTGCCACACACTTTCTCTATTCAACCAGATCTTTAGCATTTGATGTTGGAGGCTTTAGAATATCATGATCCATGAATTCCTTGAGGCCATTGCCTTCCAACACTGCCCCCATATTATCCTTCCAAGCTATGTAATTTGAGTTGCCCTCCAGGGCATACTCAAGTCGCAACCCGTAGAATAAAATATCGCTGACTCTGAAGTATGAACTTGCAAATTCGATTTCACCTACACAACAAACTCGAATTTGTCGACTGCTTCAATTTGACCATTAGTTTGGGGATGATAGGAAGTACTACTAAGTTGTAGTTGGGTACCTTGTAACCCGAAGAGTTCCTCCCAAAAGTTATTGGTGAAGATCGGGTCACGATTAGACACAATGGAAGTGGGCATGCCATGCAATTTGAAGATCTAGTCCATGAAAGGTTGAGCAACCAAAGTCGGTGTAAAAGGGTGGGGTAGGGCACAAAAATGAGCATACATAGAAATTCTGTCCACAACCACCATGATGACTTACTGTTTCTCCTTTGTGGCGTTGACACACATCACACTCAGCTACAAAAGTAAGAATGTCATTTTTAATGTCTGTCCAAAAGAATGAACGTCGAGTGCGAGCATAATTCTTTTGAAAGCCTAAATGGCCTGCAGTGGGAGATGAGTGCAACTCTGGCAAAATGTGACTTTTAAGGGTGGATGTTGTTGATATCGCTACTTTGTCCTTGTAGCGAAGAATCTCATCCTACCAAGAGTAGGCCGCTGTGGAATTTGGATCCTCCTACAATTTATTAATGATTTGGGAGAGCAAAGGATGTGAAAACCATTCCTTGCGAGCCTCTTCAATCCACTCTGGAATGTGAAGAAATATTGCTAGCAAGGTGCTTTCCTCCTCAATACAGCTGGCCGGTTCCCAAAGTTAGTGAGATGGACATCACATTTCATCGGGGTGAGCAAAGCAGACACCACATTTCCTTAATTAATGGAGAGCATCTCCTCTTTTTTGGGTTCCAAGCTCAGGCAAGGAAGTTGAGTAGGCGAGAAAGGAATCCATGTTTTACCGGTAGCTGGAATCTTCACATTTTTGGGTTTCGAAGAGTAAAACCGCTTCCTAGGCGGTTTTCGGATGATCGCACTGCTCTAAAAAAGGAAACGGTTTTAGCATTTTTGCAGCGATCCCATTCAGCATCCTACACATGGCAGAGAGAAGGTTTGGAAAACCGCCCTCCATCACTCACTAATGTCTGGTTTGCTTGTTCGGTGCGATATTAATCTCTACCGTAGGATCTCTCTGTGTGGATCAACGGTCAAGATTGATTGTGCAAGTTGGAGGGGCGGCCCATTAAACTTTAGTCGTCTTTGCTGAGCGATTTCATCCTCAGCCATTGGTTTTTGCGTGGGAATGCACGACTCAGATCAAAGGGACTCTTCCGGGGACTGAGATGCGCGAGATTTCACAGGCTTTCGAGGGCGGGAATGCAAATTTGGGTTATTTTCCTTGGTTTTGGTGATTCTCTTTGTAAGGCTAAAAGATTTTGACCTCGGTGGCTTATCTTCTATTTTTTTCGGTTTCCTTGGCATCGGGGAGATGTTTGTATTTATTGTAATCTATTTTTCTGCTTAATGAAATAAAAGGATCGACTCTTGCTTGAGAAAAAAAAAAGATATGCCAACCATGCTCTTCAAAAACATAACGAATAATAAAATATACCAAGGAAAAAGCATTTTTTTACAACAAAGGTCGCTTTCATTATGCATTTGAATACTGAAATAGAAGAGGACCTCAAAACAATAATTGACAAATAGAACGAGGGACGTACATACTCAGTAACTAACTTTCATTTCATACGATAGCTACTTCTTTTTTGCTACAAATCTATTGACCAGTTTTCTTCTCTAACATGTGCAAGGAATAGTTGTCATTGAAAATGCATTCTCAACGCCATTTGAACATGTTTGTGTAGTATGCATTTTCCCAATGTATTCATCTACAATGATAGAAGATCTATCAATATTTAGGTTGATTGCAAACAGAAAACCCCTTTTCTTTTTTTGCATTTTATCAGTGCACTATAAGAACTCCTGATAACAACATCTTGTGACATTGTCTCAGAAACGGGCTACTTCTAAATTAACTACTACCTGAATTAGCTACTATGTCTTCCCAGCAAGAATAAACAAAATAGAACAACAAAAAGTTTCAATTATAAACTTCCTCTTCTTTCCACAAGTATCACCCCCTTCCTCTCAAGTTTAATTTCTAGTCATATGAAAAAATGTTGTAATTTTCCATTTATGTAAACATGAATAAGAACTTTGTATTAGTTTTTCCCTCATGTGAGGATGATAAAAGTGCAAAAAATAATACGATGGATTATTATAGATCTTAAACTTTAACTCCAAAGGAAGAATGAACATTAATATGTTCAGGCACAAAAAAATTTAAATGTTTTAAAACACTTTCCAAAAAAAAAAAATGTGTCCAACTCTACGCAAGTTTCAATTCTTGTAAACTAAATAGTTTTATAAACATTGAATTCTATTTAATCGAAATATTTTGAGAAACTTCCAATGAAAACTTGTGTTATACTTTACTCTCTTGCTTTATGAACTGAAATTTTTTAGTTGAAAAAGAAAATTGTGTCCAACTCTAAGCAGGTTTCGATTCTTGTCAACTAAATAGTTTTATAAATATTGAATTCTATTTAATCGAAATATTTTGAGAAACTTCCAATGAAAACTTTTGTTATACTCTACTCTCTTGCTTTAAGAACTAAATTTGTTTAGTTAAATTGTTGTAATCTGTTATACTATGTTGTCATTCTAAATGAATGTTCTCTTGTAATTTCAAGTCTCAAAATGGCTATCACAACAGAGACATATTGGCAAACAGTTATCCTAACCATGTGCCAAATCTAAAAATAGGAATGACAACAAAGACATAACAACAAAAACATCTCCTATTCCTCTCTTTGATATCATTAGTCTTGTATTCGATATCATAGTATCAAAGGTTGGCCTTTGTACCGCAATAAACCAAGTGCCCTATCTACAAATCCTTGGCTATGATGAAAAGATCTTTCTGGTACCTGTAAAGCACAGTGTTCGTGAAGGTCACCCTCAAAAGCGCGACACCCCATCCTATGCCATGGATAACATAGGATACAATTCCCTTGATGTATCCAGTGTGCTCCCTATAGTCGAGACTCTGAAAGTTGACATGTCCTATATTTGTTGTCTCTAGCATCTGAACACCAACCACACTCCCTTCCTTTACCACATAAATATTGTTTACATATTATCGAATGTGATAATGAACACCAGTTGTCCCAACTTCCCTTTTCATCAATTCCCTAACCCTGCTACTCACTCAACACAACACCATGAGACCCCATAGTTCACATGGGGCTCACCCTAACTTGAAGGGATTAGTCGAGCACCAAGTTGTGACAGAAAAATCTTCTTTCGTGAAGGTCTCTTCATGAGAAACATATTAAATTATTTTTCTCTCCTCTGCCAAGCATCACAAGTCAGCCAAGCATACCAGTGCATTCCTTAATAGGCTAAAAAATATCATGATTCCATGACACCTAGCTTCTACAATCACAAAGTCCAATGCCTGCAACCACTTTAATTTGAATTAGGGCTTTGTTGAAAAGAAAAAAAAATCATACATGCATTTTACAGTATCATAACACAACTTTGAAATGCAATATTAATATTTCCAAGGGTCATCTTAATTCCTTGCCACGTCCACCTGTTGTCAAATCAACATGTCAACCTATAAGTAGATCGTGTTTGGTTTCTATTTCATCTCCGAATAATTTTAAAATTGTGTGTTTGTATCTTTTATGTATGTAATCAAAGCTATATTGCAAAAACAATATGAACTCTTTCAAAATGCACTTTAACATGCAAAAAAATAGCTAATTTATTGTATGTTCCTATTCAAAAGAAAATAAGATTTGTATCTATATTAAAATTTGTGGAAAGTGTTTCCAATATGGCTACAAACTCTATCATCAAACTTACAAAAAAAAATGACATATAGTGATAACATTACCACACATCCAAGAAACTTTTTCCCGTATTATGCAAAGCTAGCTATATGGCTTTTTTATTTATGTTTTTCTAAAATAATTATGTCATTGTTTATATTTTTAAAATAACAAAATATGTAAACTTTTTATTCATGTTTTGAAAAAAAATTACGTGATTGTTTATATTTTTAAAATGAACAAAATATGTAAACTTATTTGTTTATAGTTTATAAATAGTTTGATGTTGGCGAGTGTTTTAAAGATTATTATGTATTCTTGATATATGAAGTAGTTATAAATCATAATGAAATAAAAAAGTTAATGTCCTTTTACTTCGTTATTTAATCAAATATATACAAATATTTATATTTATAAATTATATATCTATTCAACATTAAAATAGAAATATATATAAATCGACCATTGAAATGGCTCGATAAAAACTATATTCTTTATTGTGTATAATATTCCCCACAAAAATGATACGTAATCGAATTTCATATATAGCTATTAGTCTCTGCATTCTGGACCATCATGCATTTTCAACTCGAATTCATCATTGTTGTTGCTGCTCATCATACGAAAGATAAAAGACCCTCTCCATGGATACCTGCGCAGCATACCTTTCTTCCACGTCGATAGTTACTCCGTTCTACACGCCTAATGCACCTATTTCGCCTGATTTCATTGACTTGTGGATCATATATTTCCATCTCTGTCCGGTATCCTTTAGGAGGCTGTGAAACCGAATCAACCAAAATGAGAGGCTTGATGGAGATTGCAACGTGCAAACTAGGTGGCGGCTGGGAACCTCCACTGATAATAGTATTAAAGGGTATCAAGGGAACCAATCATTGATTGATAATGTGGGAGAAGCCAACAAATCTTTCCATGCTATTTCAACCCATCCCACCAATTTGGACGCTCTAAACATATTTCTCAATGCTCTAATTCTGCTACTTCTCTCCCTCAACTCAAACCTAACAAACTGCTTTTGCAATTCACAGATAACATTACAATCTCCAATACTTCCTGTGCACTCCAAGTGAAAATTCTGTTTCCATTCAGGGCCTACCTTTTCCATCACTTCCCTGGAATTCACTGCAATATTATTATCCCCGTCGCCATTGCCACTGGTCAGATAATATCGAACAAACAGACTGTCTCTGCCCCCGGAAAGCTTAAATATGACATATTTGGGTTCTAGAATCTCCAAATTCACTACCATGCACCTTCCACAGGCCCCCATTCTATTTGTGGTTAGCAAGAAACTTTTAGTAATAAAAGCCAACACAAAAATCCTGAAGCCAAAAGGCCCAGTCTTTCTTTCGTCCGAATTGATCCCATTGTTGTGGGTTAGGTAAACTGGACCGCGACTGCTATCAGTTTTAAGGTTGCGTGAGGTTGGGTTTCTCACTGTAAATGCCTCACATGCTTCGTGCTCGTGCTCACCCAGAACAGCGATACTGAAAAGCCCATCGTTGTCGGTGTGTTGTTCATTATAGAACAATATCTTACCAGCACGATCCTTGCACTCAACACCTACAGTGGCACCTGCACAACACTCATACTCAAAATATCAGAAAAAAACATAGGGGTGCCCTGTGCATTCTATGCTTCAGACAGAAACACACGTTTCTCTTAAAAACAAAGAGTGTAGAAAATGAAAGTAATGTGAACACAATAGCAAAAGGGAATAATATATCTATTCAGAAAAGCACAAATAGCATTCCACATGGAGAATCTTAAAACCAGATCTATTCTTCAGCACCAGATCTATTATTTCATATCTTTTCAACAAGGAAATGTAGTGGCCCAAATGAAAACAGTCTACCAAAACTTCAAAACAAATTGAAAAACTATCCAAAATGGGTGGTTGTTGGCTTACCAGAGATGGCAGGTGAAATCCTGGTGGGGAATCCAACAGTACAGTTATCGCAGTAAACCTTGCCCATAGTATAAAATTTATGGCCAGCATGGGCATTGTCAACACCCAACAAGGAAAAAAGGGCGATCAAGCCACAGAAAGCGGATAGCTTGGCCATTGTTCAGATACCCACCTCACCGAGAGAAGCAACAAAGATCGGGATACTCGTTGGATTAGGAATGGAAGAAGCAACAACACAAAGCACCTATATATGTATGTATGTATGATTCTTGGTCTGAGTGTGGAAGAGAGAAGAGAATGGTGTAATATATATATATATAGGTGCCAGTGGTGTTGGGTTGCAGAGCACACATGATATTCACATGGTTGTGGTGGTGGATGACCGGAAGAGAAGCCATGGAAGATGAGGATCAGATCCTGGCAACGCTAAAATGGCAACCTAGAATCCCAATATCCCAATGGCAACGCTAAAATGAGTTTTCTCAGCAGCAGAGGCAACGATAGCCAGAACCACCGCAATCGCCATTAGCACCAAACTCGTCTGGAAGCTCATGTTGAGCAAAGAAACTATGGCAGCGCGGGTTCTGAGATTCAAGTTTAACAAAATATGGCAGCGCGAGTTCTGAGATTCAAAATTCCAATCTGGAGCGCCATTATACAATTCAAAATTTGGTGGCAATGTATGGGGAATGGATAGCATATGATACACGACATGCCATGTATCATATGTCGCTCATTTCGATGGGCATCAATATACAAACAACGATGGCATCATGCATATCTCCATCACTATGCAATCGGAATCTATTAGCCGGAGAACGGAGCCGATGTCAAAACCCGTCTCTCAAGACTGTCCTTAGACTCTGTTAAGAGAGCATTTATAATGCTATAGTTGCACAAATAGGAACTACCAGAATAATAGAGCAGTTATCATGCTCATTAATGACGAAAGAAGCTCAACTGCTGGTCAAGGAAAAAGGATAATAGAGAAAACAAAAATAAATAAATTTCTATAGAACTCCCAAAAAGTATTGCAACAAACTGTAGAATATGCCATCTACATCGTTGCTTTAGTTTAGAAAGGTTCTAGACGTCCATTTCCACTTGCTTTCTACGTCTATGTCAGTGGCAGTAGTCAACAATGTCGGTGGCAGTATTCAATAATGCAGTGACAGGAGGAAATCGACAGGAACTTCGTGCAAAAACTTTTCAAATTACGGCGTTATTTCAACGTTAGTTCCCTCCAGTCTTTCATTAAAACAATTTAATAATATGAGAACAGCATTATAGCTTTGGGTCAATGCACATCATGATTTGGTTTTCCAACGAAATAAGAAAGATGTTACCCACCAGTAACATGTGGTCACTGGAAGTACTCAATGCATCGTTGCTTTTTTTCCACATAAGTGCATAAGTTTATAGAGTTATTTTCGATTAAAAGTTATGTGATTTATTTATGAAACATATTTAATTGCTTTTGTATTGAATGGTATCAGTTGTATATTGATTAAAAAAGGGTTCAGAAGTGGTGAAGTAGCAAAAATGTTAATTGACATAATTATAATACATTTAAAAAAAAAAAAAAACAAGTTCTTTGTAAATTCTTTACAAATCAATATGTTTGAACTATATGTAATTTTAGGTAATATGTATTGATTAGTGTGTGTCATGTAAAGCCACAAAATAGAAAGCTCGATAAGATTATTTCTGATCTAAGTGCTAAAGAACTTAAAATCCTAATGGAAAAATTACAGAATGATGAATCAAGTGAATGGAAAAATATTATTCAATATGAGCTTTATCCTTTTGAATGTTCATTAATAATATATTTAAGAATATTAGATAAAATGTTTCAACCAATCTATTAATTCTAATATGTTTAATGTTCTATAGGGACCAACAATGAAGGAAAAGAATGTTGTTCTAAGAAAAACATTATAGAACATGTAAATGACGATAAATTGGTCCTTAACTCATCTAAAGTGGTGTTAGCGGTCAATGAAAGGTGGAAATGTTTTTCAAAACTATGAGGGGTATAGTGGAACAAAGTATAAACACACTTTCTAATTACAATATAGAAATCTATCCAATGATTCCAATCACCAAGTTTTGTTAAAACTACAGGAAGTGTTTTTAGAGAATTTCTAGAGAAATGGTTAATGAGATCTGTTATACTTACAATGGCCAAAACATAGAGCACCAAAAAATAATTATTCAAAAAATAATATTCCTAATTAAAATTATCTTCTAGAATGATATGTATATATTACTACATAGCATTCATTTATTAATATCAATTTTGTAATATTTAGTTTTCATATATCATTATAAAATTAATTTATTACTTTTTGAGGAAGATTAAGTAAATCCCAAAGCATTAATGAGATGATATCTAAAACATGCCAGTAGGAATGTCCAAAACAATGTAGAAGAAGATGGTCAAAGAAATGGACATAATTGCATCAGAGGAGAAGCCATCTCATGAACAACATGCTTCAAATGTATGTAACCATATAATTTTTCTATTAGGTACATATAAAAGCAAATAATTTAGCGTTAACTATTATTTTTCAAGTTTTTTCTTGCAGAAAAGAAAACAAAATGGAACTCATTCAACACATAAAATTGGACAAGGAAGAAAAGCATTGATATCAAAGTTTGTGAGTAATTTTAAACATTTCCTTATAACAACTTAAGGTTTCATTTTTGTATATTTTAAGTTGTTTTACAATAATCATCCTTGAATGTTTTCAAATATATGTTAATATACAAAGAAGATTCATCGGAACAATTGATTGACATTGAATTAAATATGGCTTATGAGTATATGTTGGGATATCAAAAATTAATTATGAAATCTATAAATATCTATTTTATTTTACTTCACTGAGTTTATAATTAATAGAACAAAATAATACTTTATATTAAATATATGATTTGTTATGGAGTATAAAATACTAAGGAAACAATGTATGGAACTACGCCAATAGAAAAGCTGCCATAACAATGCATGATACTTGGTTTTGAAACCATGTCTACAATTCATGACTCACTTCTTACTATGGTACATTGTTATTTGATTTATATTAATGAATATTATTTATTTCAATTTTAATTATTTTCACTAATGGAACATGAAGAAGATGGAAACAATGAATTCAATAAAAACAAAATTTCAAATAGACCACGTCATCAAAGTAGCATAATGTAATGGATGTAATGTCCCAATGAAAATACAAGGGGTTACCAATAACTATATATTTGAGAGACTTCTATTCATTTATAACAAAATAAATTTTAATTTATTCTATTATGTTGTCCAATGTCACCGTGAAATGTTACACCATTGTTTAAATGTATGAACGATTAAATATTATAATGAAGAGATGCGAAATCTCATGATAGAAGAAATAATCTAAAAATCATGCACAAATGCATTAATCAAAATTTAATTTATATCAATGTTGTTAAAATATATATGTCAACTTTTAGATAAATAACAGATTTACAAATCACAATAATTGTACTGTCACAGGTCGATGTTTCTAAGAAAGAGAAAATGGATACCAAGACATCGTATATTAATGTGTAACTCCCCGAATACAAATTTTTCAACAATGATATTTATAATAATAAAAAATGGTATCTCAGTAATTTGTAAAATAAATATGCAACAATTCATTATTTTACATAAAAGCACTCGTGGGATAAGATTTTTTTTGCATGGTTGAGAGCCTTTTCTAACATCGAGACGTTTAGAAACAAATGAACATCAAGGCGTTAAAATCTTCAAGCATTGGTAATGTTTGCATTTAAACTCTTGCCACATTGTAATTCTTAAAACATTGATGTTTTCATAGAACCAACGCCTCGATGCTCCAAAAATTGTTTCCAACCTCAGTGCATTATTCAAATTAACAACACCGATCCTTTTATATTAGTAGCACACCAGTTCTTTTGTGAAACTCATAACACTAGTGTTGAAATTTTAAATAAAGCACCAGGTCTACAGCTTTTTTTTGCTCTCCTTGGTGTCATTCCTGAAAACTACAACCATGGTCGCTTGTTTAAGACATAAGCACGAGGGCAGTATGCTTTTCAGGGATCAATGTTGTTTGCTTCAATTCCCTGGTGCTTTTCTTTAAATTTTTAACATCATTGCTTTTATAATTTTAGTGCGTCGGTTTTATTTTTCCATTAAACCCACTATTAAAGAAGCATTTGTTAAAAACATCACGTGCCCAAATTTTTTTAGTTGTGAAAAATTTCTGTTATCAACTCTGCTAAAAGAGTCGAGAGCCAAGAGCCAGAGCCAGAGAGCTCACAAGAGACTTCTAAGAGCCATGGAGCTGTAATGAAGCTGTAGAATAGCAAAGAGATCAAATGATCAAGCTATCGCTGGTGTCCAGAGTGTTCTGAAGATAAAAGAAGGGGTTCCCAAGAAAATACAGAATTTTGAGGGAGTCAAAGAAGCTAGAAGCTCAAGATGCTTATAGCACTGACTAAAGGAGTCGAGTCTAGAGAAGCCTAGATCTGTCTGCAGAGTGAGGAATTCCAGTGAGATAAGATGGTAATCTAAACCCATAGATTCATTTGTAAACCAATGGAGTTGAACGTGGAGCTTGTAAAAATAATTCAGCCATAATCCCAAAGAGCCTAGTCGAGTTGATTAGAGCTCAAGGAGACGTAGCCCAAGATATTAGGGTGAAATCCATATTATATTGTTGTCTTATGTGTTTGTTTATTTGTTGCATTATTTATTGTTACATGTATTTAAATATCAGCATAAGCAACAGAACTTAAGGCATTAGAAAGTCTAAAAACAAACACAAGCATACACCTATTTCAAGCACTTTTAATTCTGCAATTGGTTAATCATAAGCATAGATCTTGGGTATAAATAAGCTTTGGAGTGCGAGAGGTTCTTGTAAGCTGACAAGAATCCTTTAGTGCCCCATTTCAAATCATTTGGGCTTACCAAAATTCTATTAAGACAGACACTAGTTTCACTCCATTCCAGCTGGTTTATGGTTTATAGGCGACACTCCCAATTGAGTGTGAAATTCCTTTGTTGAAATTAGCTATGAAGGTGCTCCATGATACTTCACTTGAAGAAGAATGATTAGTTGAGACTTGATGAGACCCATACTATTGTTGCAATGGTGATAGAGGCACAAAAAAAACGATTTAAAGCTCATTTTGATGGAATTGTTTCTCCATGCATTTTCGTTGAAGGTGACTTGGTCTTGTTGTATGACCAAGCCAACGATAAGTTGGGAGCTAGGAAGTTCGAACATATGTGGCATGGTCCTTATATAGTTAAATGTGTCTTGCAAAAAGGTGCTTATGAGCTAATTGATTATGAAGGAAATGGATTATCACAACCCCGCCACGGGATTTATCTCAAAATGTATTATCCATGAATTGCGTATAATTACTTTTTTACATTAGTGTGTGAATTCATTGGTGTGTAGTTTTGATATTTTGGTGTGATTTTTTTCTTTGCAGACATGTTTCCTCTGCTTACCTTGTTTTCCACTCGGTTTGTGGATGTTGTCACACCATTATGTTGGTTTTTCTAATGGTTCTTGTCATAGCACACAAAACTTATCTTCTGCGGCTTGGGCACTCTTTGCCCTGGATGGAGATTTGATCGATTCATAAGGTATTTTCCTGTGACGAACAACTAATAATATTCCCAAGTACAATGTAGTTATTGAACTATTATCAGAAGAAATTAATCTTGGTATTATAAATCTAGTTGTTAAGTTAGATTCACAACTCGTTGTGTTATAATTTAATAATCATTACTCAGTAAGAAATCCACAAATTATGCGTATGTATTTACGTGCTTGTTTACTGGAAATAATTTTTGATTTTATCACATATCAACACATTCCATGCAATTTGAATACATTAATAGATGCCTTAGCAAATTATGTTCTTGATAGACATTTCTGTAATTTATAAAATTGATCATATCATCATGACACACGAACACATAAGTTGAATACAAAACATGCATATATATATATATCATATATATATATATATATATATATATATATATAATATATATTACATATATATATTGTGTCTGTCAAAGATTGTGCATCAAAATCTCAAAAAATAAAGTGTTACGGGACACATGGCCTTAAAAGCCTACAATAGTGCAAAAAAATGACTAGAAAGGTTATTCACCTACATGATGTTCTCGATAACATGAGACCGCTCTGATCACTCAGCCTAAAAGCTGATGTAGTCTCGTAGAGACTCCTAATATGTGCCTCTAATATTTCAGTGGCACGTCATCTATGGTCACATACTCTGGAATCCCTCGGGTTATCACCTACATATTCTGTTCCATCTCTACCATAAGATTTTCTCCTTCCTTGTATGGAGCATCTTCCATCTAATATGATACCTTATGTGCTATCAGAAACATGCCAGGAGGTCTTTTTGCTCCCACTTCTACACATTTATCACAAGTAAACTCTCAGATACACTTTAATAAAAAAACTCATAAAGCTTGAAAAGTCCAAAAACAAGTTTTACCTGCATCAATCCACTATTCACTCGATGGTAGAGGTGGATCTGGATCCCATCTGAAGTTTGTGCCTGCATAGGCATAAATCTTCTGAACCCCTCCTTCACGAGGCATCAACTCACTCCATATAACTAGCCTCAGATCTTATAGAGAATAATCTAGCACCTCTTCCCATTAATACCAAAATAGGGGCACACACTCTAGAAAGAAAGTGAGCAAGATCGAACAGAAGCCGAATTGCTTCAAGTTCCCCCGCTTTCCTTTGGTCAGTTGCCTCCTCATGTTGGCCAATAATCCCTCATATTAGTTGAACACTATTGGAGTGAGGCAATCTACCGCATATTGGAATTGAGATTTTGAAATCTCGTGTAAAGCCTGTGACCCATCTATACGGGCCATGGTGTGTAGGATTTTCCTCAAGGGAAGATTGTTGATAATCAGTATTTTCACCTTCCCACTCACTGTTGTATCTGCACCCAAGTAATACCTTGTAATTAGGGTATTGGTGCTCTAACCTCTAGCACAAGATATGAAGAGTTGAACTCTTTCTCCTCTTTTGGACAATCTAGTAATGAAGTAGATGTCTACTACTTCCAGCTCCAATTCTTGGTCTCTAATGATGAATATCTATCGATCAACATGCCATAGCCTGATCAAGTAGTGTAGCAGCTCATTTTAGGCTCTAAGTGCTGGGGTTCAGAATAATTTCAGTAGCCCATAGTTCCTTAAAGTATTGACTCATTCTAAATCTTGGCAAGCCTGGTAATCTTCTTCCTCATGGCCTCTTTCCTTCAATTCGATGACCATGTTGTCGAAATATTTTGTAAAATAACTATCAACCATGATTAGATGCTTTTCCAGATGGTAAAAACTGAAAAATTTCATTCAAAAGAGAATTTTTCTCCTCAAATTATCTGCCTTGTCGCCAGTGCAACTATTTTAGTTAATCTCACGATGGCAGCACAAGAGCCTTTCAGGCTTAGGGGTGACCAATGCGAGTCTGATGATAAACCTTGCACTAATCACCCCTGATTTAAAATTTTGAAATAATTTCTTCCAGCAGACAAAAACACTAAGAAACAACATGAAAGAAAACTAAAAAGAAAGAGAAAAGGTAGAGCTCTTACCTGTAGCTGATAGTTCGTGAAATGGTGCCATGGATCTCCCGCACCACTCACTTGAAAAATCGAAGAAAATGGGGTAAAATTCACTCTCCAATTTACTCCAACTGAAATGGTAAAAATGATTTTACTTTTAGTCTATTTATAAGTTTTAAAATCATTTTTTGCCAATATTTTATTATTTTCTCGATATCAGTGATGTGTGGTCGTCTTTGTGCAATTACAGGTTCTTTTCGGTGGTTATAGTGATCATTTTTTATTGATTCAACGAGTTTTTTTTTAATCTCTTTTTTAGAATCATTAAAAGTAAACGAAAAAGGAACCCCCTTGGAGTTATATTTAAGCTCTTTTATGACTCTCGAAATATGAAAATATTGTTTAGTACTTGTACTTTTGAACTAGTTAAATTAAATGAATTGATGTCATCTCAATATACGTTTACCCCTTTTTCGGGCAAGGATTGTCTATTTACGAAAAAGGTATTCCTTGGTCGAACTGGTCAAGAGGTTCTCTCGAATATGTTTTTCTACCTTTTTGGGTCGGAAAGACAAATTACAAAAAGGAACATGATGGAGTTTTATTTTTCATCTCTTTTTCAAACCTTCTAAATATGAAAAAGATACCGAGTTATTCTTTCATCAGACTTGTTAAAAATGTAATGACAAAAGACTTGTCACCATGATGAGCCCAAGTTTCTCTTTCCTAGGACTCAATAAACTTACTAGGATGCATTCATTCAAAGAATGAACTTATATGACAAGCATATGTTATCCCCTTCAAGATTGTGTTTAAAAAAATAATTGGGGTACTCAGTAGAAATAGTGGGGAAAAATGAAAGTGAGACATCTCTTATATAGGCAGCATGTCGCTCTTGAACATGACACTCATTTGTTTCTCGCGTCAAGTTTGGGATATCCTCACTCAGTCGGTTGTCCTTCTGGGTTTGGGTGATCCATTTTTTCCCTCATCTAACTATTCCATTTTGTCATCATGACCCTTGGTCCTATTGTTGGGTGCGGAATCCCCCAAGGGTAGTTTTGGGGCTAAAAGCCCATATTTTGGTCCAATTTTGTAAGCCAACTGTAAAGACTCCGCATTTTCTGGTCGCGGAGCACGTAGGTGTTAAAGAGTCATAGGTTTGCCCGCCCTTATTTTGGTAATGTAATTTCGGTTGTAAAGGATCTACTGGACCATGGGATTGTATAAATAGAGCTAAGCTCTAAGTAGTTTGATAACACGAAGACTCATGAAGATATTATGTATGAGAGATAGCTCTGAATTAGAAGTCTAAGTCTTGGGTCGTAGCATAAGTAGAGGCTCTGCAGCTGAGTGCGTGGACCCTTGCAGTTGAGTGCGCAGGGCAAGTCGAGTCTATAAATTATTTGCAATTATCAATAAAGAGAAGTATTCTATAATTTTTGTGTCTTTATTTCTTGTTTATGCATCTGTTTTGTTGGGTATGAATTTCACTTATAATTCTTATATGATGCGTGAATGTATGTAAATGTGTTGGTTAAGATAATGCAAGTATGAATATCTGTTTACTCGAAGCTAACGAAGATCACTTAACAAGATAAGTAAGAAACTTGAGCTAGTCTAGTAGATATTGCAGGTCGCTACCCTAGCAGCGTGAAAATCCCTAAGCCGCAGGTTAGGGCTACGCGAAGCCAATTGTACCCTTTTGCAAAGGTAATGAAGAGTGGAATAGAGGGCTAAGCAACCTACGCAAAGGCAGGTGTAGCCAAAATAAAATGACATCACAACCATCTCAAGGGTGCAGAAACTTGGTTCCAGCATCGCCCCATACTGCTTCGTGTGAGACCTCAATCTGCGCTCCGCAGGTTGATGCTGAAAGGTCCAGTAGTGTAGGGATTTATTTGGCTAACTAATGTTGAACCTAGGTCAGTCCCCCTCAAGCCAACAAATGGTTCTATTGTCAGGATCAGAATCTTCATAAGATATATGTGATGTTGTATCAGTGGAATCCAACTAAGAAAGAAATCGAAGGCTGGTTGGACAGAAGGATCCACTAGTTTTCGGCATAGGAAAACAGAAACCCGTGAATATAAAAATAATATTGGCTAGAAAAGTACCTGTATATAGAGATCCACAAAATATTTTTCACCTTCTATCCTACTGAGCTATACGAGTAGATTGTGAAGCTAGCAGATAGCCAAGGAAGGTGGAAACTTGATGTCCTATTGTGTGGACCCCAGAGCTAGTGTGAAGGTTGGATGCATCAGAGGATAAGATCGTCTGTGTTGTTGATCATTGGCTCGATTTCACCATAGGAGGATTTGTGATTGAATTCGTGGTCGACACCTCAGTCATCTATAGTGAGGCAGAGAAATGATTTTTCAAACGAGTGTGAGGTAAGTATGTAAAATATTTGAATACTTGGATTAAAATGTTGTTGTGCAAAAAATGGGTTATGCATCTACCTTGATGTTTGGGACCATGCGAAGCAGAAAATTTTACAGAAATGAAGGAAATAAGGGTCAAGAGAATAACCCCTTGATTTCACCTCCGAGAAGAGATGAAGAATGGATCAGGAAGGTGTCTCCATGAAGTGCTATTCAGTTGATAAGACAAGGATTCCCATGAATATCACCTCCGCCCACACTAGCTCTGACTTCACCCGTACCAAATCCACCTCCACCACGATTCACTATGGCGAATACAATGAAGTTTCCATTGTTAATAGTCTTGGGAAATGAGGACCCAGACCAATTCTAGTTCATTGTGAGGGCTGTATGGGAAGCTCAAGGTGTTACAGATGACCATATAAAGAAAGCGACATTGGTTAGTGTTTTGCAGGATCGCTTGCTGACCTGGTATATTAAGTACTCCAACAATAACCCGAATGTTAGAGTAGAAAACATCAAGTAGCACTAAATATGGAATTTAGCAGGCATAAATCTAAAGTGCAGCTGGTTGTGGGCTTCAAAGAGATCGCGATGAAACCAGGTGAGACGGTTTGGGAACTGGGTCAAATGCTGAAATCTATGATCCATGAAGCCATCATGAATTTGGCAGATGGAAAACATCGACAATGGTTTGTGGCTTCGCTACTACCACACTTAAGGAGTGCATTATCGTAGCATAAGATAACAACTCAGGCAGAGGCCTTAGAGATTTCCATGAGACTACATGAGACTCTGATGCAAGACCTTAATCTAGGGGTCCAACAGATCCATGCGAAGCTAAGGAATTTGTGCCTTGAGATGCAAAGTGTGAAGCAGGACAGGATGGTTCGGCTAGAGGTATGCGAAGAGGTATGGTGTTTGAAATGTAAGAGTCAGGGTCATGACAAAGACCACTACCCAGAATTTACAAATTACCTTGTAGGAGGAGGACCAATGTCTTTAAGGTCTAAATGTCTAGCATGACCTAGCGCGATTCCTACTTTATGGTGCGTTATCTGTCAGGTAGCCAAAAAACATGCCACAGATAACATGCCATGCTACAAAAGTATGTGCAAGCACCACAACAGTTGTTCTACAACTTTTGTAGGTCGATAGGACATTCTGAGTGTACTTTTAGGAGCTATGAATTAATGATGGACAGAACTCCTGCCTACAGGGTTCAGGCCAAAACATGGCCCCTTGACCGGAATGCAGGGATGCCGCAGACATGATTTCAGGGGTGCAGATGAGGCAGAGGCAGAGGAAGACCTAGTAGAGTTCGAGGAAAGTTGATTTGCTACAATTATGGAGGACTAGGACATTATGCCTTTGATTGCACTAATCCAATGTGTCCATTGTGCAAGTATTGTACATTGTTTGATCATGATATAGAATATTGTCCTATGCTGATAGCTAGGATACATGAAATCTAAACATAAATATAGTGCTTAGGAGTGGAATCACAATAGGAGATGACAAGGGGAAAGAGTTGGAAGACAGTACATGGGTTCCCAAAGCCTAAACGAAAGAGGCTGAGTTAGATTTGGAGCGTGCTCGCAAAGCAATCATGGAAGTTAAGAAAAGCTTCGCTGAGGCCTCCACCTCAGGAAGCAAGGATAAGCCTGAGCCGGAGATGGACCCTTCTATGCTAAAAGCTTTCCTAGAAACTTGTATGAATTTTCTACGCAAAAGTAATGTTGTGAAAGGGATATAATAACTCATCAATGGACGTGTTGGAACTGCACCAGGTGAGCAACGCATAGTGCGAAATATTGGCAAGCATAAGACAAGGACAGGATGGGAGATGATGCTAACCACGCAAATAGGAGAGTACGAAATGGATTAGGTCATTTTGGACATGGGGCCAAATGTGAATTTTCTACCAAAACAGACTTGGGAGTGAATGTGGAGACCTACGCTGCAGTGGTCTCTGATTCAGCTAGGGATGGAAAGTTAGTAGAAAATCATACCCATGGGGTGACTACAGGGAGTGACCGTGGATATTGGGGGAGCGAGTGCCCTGGTAGATTTTGAAGTAATAGAGATTGTGGATGACAAAAATGCCTACCATGCACTCCTGGTAATTGACTGGGCTATTGATATGAGCGATGTAATTAATCTAAAGAAGCGAAAGATGATCTTTGAGAAGAAATCATTGCACGTAATAATACCCCAGGATCTTGTTGAAGGATCATGCTATACAAAACCAGTCTGTGACTATGAGAGTGATGATGATCTGTATTGCATCTAAAAGATAATAACATGAGACCAAGGCTGGGTGAATCCCACCGCAGATGGATGGATTACATAGGAGTGTGAGAGTTCCTGCACTTCAGATTCTGACGAAGAAATCGAACACTGGCAGAATTGGTTACATGAAGTGACTACGCTAAATTGTAGCATGATGACCTGATTGCTACGCTGCGTGTCGTGAGAAGTAAGAAATTTTCCTAATTATGATGTTCTAAATGAGGTATATACCTTTTTGGATCCATTTGAAAGAGAGGTGCCAGAAAAGAAATGCTTCCAGGCCTTGGATTGGGCACTGCGCGCTACGCCCACAAGATGGTGGGGTATGCACAAGGGAAGCTTTGATGATTGGCTCAATTATAGGAGCATGATGAGAGCATGATTTGGGAAGCATAAGATGCAATTGACAGACAAGTATGATGGGTAGGATGATCCATGCATGCATTTGGCCAAATGGACATAGGCTTATGGAGAAAAGCCACAACCTGAGTGGGTGCACCTATTCTATCATACCCTGGATGTTATCCCAATGAATTGGTACATAGAAACAAAACTCCACCATGGGATAGGTGAATGGGATATCCTACACAAAGGATTCATGATGACATTCAGTTTTGAGGATGGGTTTGACAAAATTGATGAAGCGCTACAAGAGGTGAAAGTAGCCATCTTTGGGATACCACACGATCCTTTAGACCCGATTCAGCCTGAATGGGCTACTCAGCTGAGTCGCACGTTGGAATGATATAATTTAACTACTGAAGAGGAGGACGAAGATCTGCAGAAGATTTAAATTCTAGAAACATAAGGCCACTGCGAGGTTCAAAGACCACAAATTGAGAACCCTGATATAATCGTGCCAATGAGAAATAAACAAGTGAACAATGGTATGGAGGCAAAACCCAAATTCTCGAAGATTGGAGACTATTGGGACAATGTAATGGTGGATAAGGCCATTGAATTGCTTTGCGAATACCAGGACTTATTCCTTACCAAGTTTACGGATTTGAAAGGAAAAATCGTAGGTCTAGGAGTGATGAAGATCACATTAAAACTCGACATGAAGCTAGTTAAGTAGAGGCCTTACCATCTAAATCCAAAATAAAAGGAGAAGGTCTGTTTAGAGCGAGACAAAATGCTAGAAATAGGCATCATTGAGCCTGTGGAAGAATCCGATTGGGTAAGCCCAATGGTGGTGCAAGAGAAAAAGAAAAAGGATGAGATATATATATGCGTGGATCTCAGAAAACTAAATGACGCTTGTGTGCATGATCCTTTCCCAACTCTAATCATGGATGAAGTGTTGGAAAATGTAGGTGGCTAGGAAGCATACTCCTTCACTGATGGATTTTGTGGGTACCACCAAATCAAAATTGCGCTGGAGGATAGGAGCAAGACAACCTTCGCGACTGAGTGGGGTTGTTTTCAATACATTGTGATGCCATTTGGGTTGAAGAATGTGCCTAGTATCTTTTCGCGCGTGGTTATCACGACATTCAAGGAATTCATTCATAGGTTCTTGGAGGTCTAGTTTGATGACTGGACTGTATTTGGGCTGGTTAAGCACCATGTAGCGAGCTTGTGCTTGATGTTGGACTCCTATAGAAGACATCAGATTGCGCTCAACCTTAAGGAGTGCCTTTTTTGTGTTCCTTTTGGGAACCTATTAGAGTATGTGGTTTGCATACAAGGGCAGATGGTAGACCCTACGAAGATCACAGTGATTACAAACTTGGAAGTGCTAAGGAGTGTGAAACAGCTGGGCGCTACTCTAGGACATATGGGATATTACAGGAAGTTTATCAAGGACTATGCCTAGATCTCTGTGCCGATGGAATAATTTTTGAAGAAGGATGTCTCGTTCTCCTGGAATGATGACTATAAGAAAAGCTTAGATATATTGAAAGAAAAGATGGTCACCACATCAATTCTAGTCTTCATGAACTGAAAGAAAGAGTTTCATGTACATGTGGATGCGTCGTGTATAACGCTGGGGGTAGTACTAACAAAAGATGGTGGATAAGGCTTGGGCCACCATATCGCGTTTACAAGCCGCATATTATCCAAAGCAAACAAGAACTATTCTACCACTGAACGTGAAGGACTAGCTATGGTGTATGCACTCCAAAAGTATCGACACTACTTCCTAGGAGGCCACTTTAAGATGTATATGGACCACTTCGTGCTGAAGTACCTTGTCAATAACCCTTGTGGGAGGGGGGGGGCGGATTTTCAGATGTCTCTTATTGTTCCAAGAATATGATTTTGAAGTTGTTGTGAATCCTAGACGATTGAACGCGAGACTAGACCATCTATCGTGCATCAAAACAGGGGAGGAACCTATTAACTTGGAAGAAGGATTGCCTGACATGCAACTATTTACAGCGTGTGTCACTGGTGGTCATTTTGAGGATATAATAAACTTCCTAACAATAAGATCTGCATCAGAAGGGTACTCTCTCCAACAAAAGAAGGAATTAGTGTTGTGCGTAGCAGATTTCTCTGTCATTGCTGGGCATCTATACAAGATGGGGATTGATGAGATATTACGAAGGTATGTACCTGAGTTTGAATGAAGCAGCATCCTCACGGATTCTCATGGGGGCGCTGTGGGAGGAAATTATGCAGGGAGAGAAACCACGCAAAAGATTCTACGCGTCGGGTTGTGGTGGCTAACCCTTCATCAGGATTCAAAAGCATATTGTAAGGCATGTGATGTATGTGAAAGAACAGACAGGCCATCATGGAGGGATGAAATGCCTTTGAATCCACAAATAACGTTGCCACCCTTCAAAAAGTGCACAATAGATTTTGTAGTACCTATTTAGCCCCGAGGAAAGACATGCATGAAGTACATTATCACTGTGATGGAGAACTTGACTCGTTCGGTAGAAGCGCAGCTGGTGAACGATTGCACGGGTGCGACTGCCTCAAAGTTTTTATTTGAGCATGTACTGATGCGATTTGGATGTCCAAATATCTTGATGAGTGATCATGGTACACACTTCCTGAATGAGACAATCAGTGCACTAATGGAGGAATTTCAGGTGTATCACCAGAAGAGAACACCTTATCACCCGCAGGCTAACACGATAGTGGAGGTGTTCAACGAAGTGCTTGAAAACGTGCTGACCAAGGTTTTCAATGCTCAACGAAGTGATTGGGACCTACGCATGCTTGCAATATTATGGGCCTATTTGACAACATGCATAAAGTTGATGGGACAAACCCCTTTTAGGTTTCTCTATGGTGTGCAAGCCATAATGCCTATGGAATACATCGTGCCTAGTCTGCGCATAGCAATGCCCACAAGTATGACAGATCATAGAGCCCTGGAAGAGAGGCTCATGCAACTTTATGAGTTCGAAGAAGAACAATTTTTGGCTAGATTTCAGCAACAGGTCCAAAAGCAGGATGAAAAGGCATGGAATGATCGACACATCATGCTACACACTTTCAAGGTAAATGATCTGGTTTTGTTGTATGATAGTAAGTTTGGTAAATTCCCCAGAAAAGTTAGGATGCACTAATTAGGGCCATATGTTATTAAGGAGATTACCAACGGAGGCGTGGTACAGTTCGTCAAGTGAAATGGAGAACCCTTCCCAGGAAAGGTGAATGGCAATCGCTTGAAGCCATACATCAGTGATCCGGCCATGTGACTAAATGAAAGTACCAGAATCTTAGCACTCCATGTAGCTAAAATGAGGCGTGTGACTATAAAATACATTGTGGGGTTGGGGAGCTGTGCGATTTTAGGACTGCACAAAGCAGTGAAGTGTCACAGGGTCCATGAGAGTGCAAAGACTGTTGCGCTAGCATGCAGGTCCATTGGAAAGTGACCGTTAAAGTCACTATTCATGATTTGATGTTCAGTTTGAGGCCAAATGGATCATGCGACAGGAATTTAGGGTGAACTTTATGGATTAGATTCGTGGAAATTCGTTGTCATTCTAGCATTAATGGGCCGAATGAGGGGGGAATGGATGAATTTGAATACAAAAGGCCCTATAAATTACAAGTGGTTTTCGAGCAAAAAACACTTGGCATTTTGAAAATTTAGTTGTTATGCTATCAGCTCTGTATGGACCTTGTAAACTTTGAGGCTTTGAGAGCAAGTTCAGTGTTTGAGAGAATTCTGAAGGAGACGCAGGACCTCCTGACTAGAATTATGTTGATGCCCGAGGAAGGCGCATGGGAAATCGTAGTAGTAGAAGCCCTAGAGAGTGTCGAAGTGATAATTGAGGTCCGTAAATCACAAAGAACACTGAGACCTAAGAATGATAAGTAGGGTATGGTCCCAGTGCGTGTCTCACCAAGAAACCCGCAAAGGACCAAGCTCACCTTGCAGGAAAAGGGGAAGGCCATTAATTTGGGGCAAAAGAGGAAGAATCTGAAGAAATCCTGTTGGATGAGGAAGATTTGGAAATGAAAGTCGAAAACCAGGGTGTGGACCCTATTACTTGGTTACTAAAATATGTTCCTCTGCACAAGGGCAAAGCCAATGTGCCGAAGGACATAGACAAGAGCAAGATCTCCCTGTAAACTTCGTTGCTCCCAGATGACATTGTTTTTGAGGGGCCACACTTAGGGCGAGTTCTTGTACTAAAATTCGAAGATTGGGACCTCGTAGATCATGAGAAATTCCCCCATTTAGCGACTAACCAGCTAATACACTGACGAATTGATGCGACTACTGGAAAAATTGAATTGGAGCTGCAGACATGGCTCAAGGGTGTAGAGAAAGCTAGGCTGCTCAACCTACTCTAGGGGCCGCATTACCACCGTACCCTAGTTACTGTCTTCATCATCAGGCAGCTACTCTGCTTGGTGCATGATGGGTGCTTGTGGCTGGAGGAGCCCATTCTCATCACAGACCACTTGATCCATTAGATTACATGGCTACCTTACTTAGGGGAGGATCCAGCCAATAGATCAGAAGGAAAAGGTGCTGAGTTGGCCCTCATGGAAGCTATGAAGAAGAAATTCAAGTTGGAAAAGAAGAATCGAGGATATTCCATCTCCAGTATTAACAACCCTTTCATTAAGGTAGTGACGTAAATAGTAGCAGGGAAGGTGATGTGGAAGTGTTACGCAGATGAGGTGCTCGCACTTGTGATTGCACTAGCAGCCCAATGCGCTGAAGGATTCCAGTTCAACTGGGTGAATTATCTATGCAGTGAGTTCCTTACAAACTGTCGTGAGGCACAGGAGTATGTCAAGACATTTCACTACACATGGCTCCTACTGTTAATCATACTGGTGGCATGGGAGCTACTAGAAGACAGCCAATTCCCTTCGGTCGCACCGGATCTTCCAGAGGCAACAAAGTATGCTTCGTTATGGGTGACCAAGGACGCACAGTGTATAAAAGAAAGAAAGATCTTCTACATCTTGATGGAGATGGGTATCCAAATGGGGATCAATTGCAAGCTTTAGTTGTCACCCACAATATATGCCAGTTTGCATATTTCAAAGCAGATTTCCACCATGTTTTTATCAGGGCACGGAAGAACCCCACGAAGACATGGCATAACTTACCATATCTGGCGACTGATGATGTGATGTTTGTAGTCCTCGAGTCTTGGCCGCTGGAGTGGCACACTCCAGTAGGCTCCATGGTGGAAATAGACAAGTCTGCCACGTAGTGTAAGAAGGAAGAAAAAAAGCTCCGAATGACGCAGCTGGCTAAGAATCACAGAAAGGAGGAAGGAGAGGCTAAGGCCCAGGAAGTGCGTGATGCCTAGAAATTGGCGGAGCAGCAGAAGATAGGAGGAGAACCACGTGAAGGATAGAAGCCACCTTTGCCCGAGGCCAAGGCAGAAATAGAGGAGGAAAAAGAACAAGGTGGCTTAGACCTACAGACGATGTCCACCCAACTCAAGCGTTCGTGCCCGTAAGAGAAGATAGCATCATGAAAGAAAACCAAGGCTTCAAAGACATCCTTGGACACAATCACCATCACTGAGGGGGATTTGGAGAAATGATGAGGGATGTCATTGAGAAGGCCCTTCAACAGTTCGAAGAGCAGCAACAATTGGTCTTGGGGGATCTCTGAACAGAGCTACAGGAGTTGCAGGTTTGCATTCCACAGGTTGGCACAGTGTCCACCAGCCTTGCGATCGACACCTTAGCTACCGAGGAGATGTTGCACACAAGGGTGACCAAAATGATACTACTACCTAAGGGGGCACTCACTATAGAAAATGAGGTCAATAGGCCCACGGTTAGCAGTTTGAAAGGGATAGGATTGAATATGAATGTGCTCCCTTGGGAGACACTCTACCTCTTGCAAGATGGAGTCACCGCGGAACTCAGGGCCTAGGAGAGTCACGGTTTGCCTCAACGTTGAGTAGTTGGGCCTACAACACAACGAGGTAGTAGAATAGAGAAAGCAGATCATATAGGTAGTAGAGGAAGCTTCTTGGAGTTGGACTTTTAGGTAGAAGAATCAGTTGAGGTGCATGTCCGTAAGTTGGCCATTGGGGTGTGTGACGCTCAAACAGAGATGGCTAGGGTTTAAATGGAGCCAAACCTACATATCACAGAATTGCAGTTGAGGGCTCAACCTTCAACTCCACCAGAAGTCAGGGAACAATGTACCACCACTGTTACAACAACAATAGCTGTGGTCGACAGTGCAGTAGCAGACTCAACACAACTCCTTGAACAATCATTCAAGGTCCTAACCTCCCTGGACGAGTATCCGGATGTAGAGCGCCTGGAAACAAAGGCACGTGAGCTGCAACAACGATATGATGAGGTCAAAGGGACCATGCAGACGGTTGCCCTTACTTAGAGGCTTGCACGGATTTAGGAGGCAAAGGTGCTTAAAGAACAGGTGGATGCTGCTCGACACAAAGAGGTGGTCCTAAAAGCATGCCTACAGCCACGGACAGACGGAGCATATACGATCTCAACTTCCATTGAAGGAAGCTTGTGACATTGCAGGCCACTCAGTAGAAGATTCATGGCAGTAGTTCAGTGACAGTCACTGAGCAATGAGTGGAAAAAGTCCAGCAAGCGGTCGCTCAGTGCGCTGCCGAGGTTGTGGTTATCCAAACAGAGCTAGGAGGTCTTCACGCTAAGATCTCCATGCCTGCGGAGTGACTCAAGGACGAGTCACAATGTTTATCTTGGGGGTCTACTGGGCGTAGGATCCCCCAAGGGCTGTTTTGGGGCTAAAAGCCCATATTTTGGTCCAATTTTGTAATCCAAGTGTAAAGACTCCGCATTTGGTGGTCACAGAGCATGTATATGTCAAAGAGTCATAGGGTTGTCCGCCCTTATTTTGGTAATGTAATGCTTAGAGAAGTAGTGCTTAGAGAGCTTGAGCTTGGAATTGGACTTTCATTAAAGGGGAACTTATTGACATCAATGCTTGGTTGTATTCTTTCTCCTTTATTTTATTAATATATATGCTTTGTATTATTATATTTATATTTGTATGCTTCGTTGTGTCTTTGATCTCTTGTGCAGGTATTCAAACATTGTGAGCAGTAGAGCTGAGCCTGAGGCACAAACGATTCAATTTCCTCAACAAATAAGTACGTTATAGCATCAGAACGAGCTAGGCCATCTTCCTCTTCTCTCATTTTGATTTTAATTTAGGAAAGTGTCCTTGTAGATTGTCACATAGGTTTCTAGTCCCACTCATTGGGCTAGAGGGATTGTCTCTGTTCGCACAGAGGATTTTCCTAGAAAAAAGTAGACCATATGGAACCTTCCTTCACATGTAAAACACTTTTGAATAACCAACAAAAACTTGGAATAATTCTCCTTAAAGCAAGTTCTGGAGATGCCTGCAATCATATCAATCCCTCAATGTTCTTCCTTCAAACATTCATCACAATTCTATCACTGGAACTTTTGGACTTTAAACGATGTCTCCCCTAACCTTGGGATTTCAGTAGCATGGGAAATGGTGTCTAGAGAGACATTCAAACTCAAAATGCCAACCTTCATGCCAATCCCTGTGAAATTGATGGTGAAGGTTTTAGTGATTTGCGCATGAAAACCCTGCATTTTTTGGAAAATTTGGAGACATCCCACGTTGGAAAATGACTGTACAAAAGTTGGGCATTCCTCAAGAAATTTCATATATGTGGGCTCATAACACACTACAACACCTCCTTTGTATTGTTTTCTGGTTTCCATGTTTATCAGCACGTTAGGAGCTGCTTGTGAAATGCTTCCTCTTCTCTTGCAAACTAATTTGAGAACACCTAGACCACACTAAGACCACGACTAGACTCATTTTGACAACATAAAATTCTATTCAACGACAATACTTGTGAACTCTTGATAGCAACAGGTGGTATAAAGAGGAAAAGGAGAGGAAAGGGTGAATGAAAAGAAGTGGACATGAGAATAAATGTGTATTATGACTCAGTACAACTCTAGCATCACTAACAATCATTTAAAATAAAATTGTTACACAACAATGAAATTTCATAGCAAGACAAGTGTTAGGAGGGACCGTTTTGCTACAGTACTATCAGGGACTTTCGTATCGAATTTTAGGTTTGCTGAACTAGAGTTGTTGCGAAAGTTTGTAAAATTTTCAGACAAGTCAATCATGAAACGATGACCTCGAAACAAATGGAATTATGACCTTTTCTCTTTTATGATGACCCTATCAAACACTAAATGTACCATATGACAACTTTAACATGAACCTAAACATAAAAACCCTATCTAAGATGACTAATCAAACTAAAAATTATTTCTAGGGGTTATCATGGATAACAAGAACAATAGATAAACTATTCAGATGATCCACATTTGAAAGGTCCAGTGATTCATTCAAAACCCTACATAGTAAAATTTTTAAATTTTACAGTTGATTTTACTGAAAAGAAATTTCACAATTTTTGTTAGATTTAATTAAAAACCAGAAGAAGAAAAAAAAAGACACCACATAGTAAAAAATTTACTATTTCATTTCACTAATAAAATTTTTTACAATCTCTGTTCTTATTTATATTTAATTAAAATTTAGAAGAAAACAAAATAAACTAATGTTTACCTTAAACCCTTGCTTCTTCTTGCTTATGTGACTGCAAAATTTCACCTTAGGGTTTAACTCCCTCTACCACTTCACAATTATTGTTTTTCATTTTAAGCATTTTAGATTTAATAAGTTTGTGTAGTATTATATAGGGTGTTTCACATGTAAAGCATGGTGATCAGTTGTTGAATGAGATCCAAACCCTATCGACCATGTCCATTTTTTTTAAACGACTTCAGTTTACTAGTGCACCATCTTTTATATAATGCACTGGTGTGCCATTTATCATATAATGCGTCGAGTTTCCTATGACAAATAACACCATTAAGTAAAAAAACTTGTGTTTTATTTTTAATTGTTTTTGTTTTTGTTTTCGTTATTTACTACGATGGCAGTGTCTTTATCGTTATCTATCACACCATCATAATTTAAAGTAATTAAAAAGAAATGTTCTTAGTGCACATAATTAAACATCTGGTGCATTAGCTAAATTAAATGCATTGTTGCTTTTTTCACATAAGTGCATCAGTTTATAGAGTTATTTTTGACTAAAAGTTATGTGATTTATTTATAAAATATATTTAATGGCTATGTGTTGAATGGTATAAGTTGTATATTGATAAAAAAAAAGGCTAAGAAATGGTTAAGTAGAAAAAATGTTAATCGACACAATGATAATACATCCAAAAAAGAAAAGAAAAAAACAAGTTCTTTGTAAATTCTTTACAAATTAATATGTTTGAACTATATGTAAGTTTAGGTAATATGTATTGATTAGTGTGTGTCATGCAGAGCCACAAATAGAAAGCTCGATAAGGTTATTTATGATCTAAGTGTTAAAGAGCATAAAATCCTAATGGAAAAATTGCAGAAGGATAAATCAGGTGAATTAAAAAATATTATTCAATATGAGCTTTTTCCTTTTAAATATTCATAATAATATATTTAAAAATATTAGATAAAACGTTTCAACCAATCTATTAATTCTAATATGTTTAATGTTCTACAGGGACAAACAACGAAGGAAAAGAATGTCATTCTAAGAAAAAAACATTACAGAACATGTAAATGACGATGAATTGGTCCTTAACTCATCCGAAGTGGTGTTAGAGGTTAATGAAAGTGGATTTTTTTTCAAAACTATGAGGGGTATAGTGGAACAAATGTATGAACGCACTTTCTAATTACAATATAGAAATCAATCCAATGATTCTAATCACCAAGTTATGTTAAAACTACAAGAAGTGTTTCTAGAGAAATGATTAATGAGGCTTATCATACTTAGAATGGCCAAAACATACAACACCAAAAAATAATTATTCAAAAAATAATATTCTTAATTAAAATTATTTTCTAGAATGCTATGTATATATTACTACATAGCATTCATTTATTAATATCAATTTTGTAATATTTAGTTTTCATATATCATTATAAAAATAATTTATTACTTTTTGAGGAAGAATAAGAAAATTCCAAAGCATTAATGAGATGATATTTGAAACATGACAGTAGGAATGTCAAAAACAATGTAGAAGGAGATGGTCAAAGAAATGGACATAATTGCATTAGAGGAGAAGCCATCTCAAGAAAAACGTGCTTCAAATGTATGTAACCATATAATTTTTCTATTAGGTACATATAAAAGTAAATAATTTAGTATTAACTATTATTTTTCAAGTTTTTCCTGATAGAAAAGAAAACAAAATGGAACTCATTCAACACATAAAATTGGAAGACAAGGAAGAAAAGTGTGGATATCAAAGTTTGTGAGTAATTTTAAATATTTTCTTATAACAACTTAAGGTTTCATTTTTGTATATTTTAAGCTTTTTTACAATAACCATCCTTGAATGTCTTCAAATATATGCTAACATACAAAGAAGAGTCATTAGAACAATTGATTGACATTGGGTTAAATATGGCTTATGAGTATATGTTGGCATATCAAAAATTAATTATGAAATTTATAAGTATCTATTTTATTTTGCTTCACTGAGTTTATAATTAAAAGAACAAAAATAATCGTCTATACTAAACATATGATTTGTTATGGAGTATAAAATACTAAAGAAACAATGTATGGAACTACGTCAATAGAAGAGTTGTCATAGCAATGCATGATACCTGGTTTTGAAACCATGTCTACAATTCATGACTCACTTCTTACTATGGTACATTGTTATTTGATTTATATTGATGAATATTATTTATTTCAATTTTAGTTATTCTCACCAATGGATCATGAAGAAGATGAAAACAATCAATGCAATCAAAAAAACATTCATCCAAATAGACCAAGTCATCAATGTAGCATAATGTAATGGATATAATGTCCCAATTAAAATACACGGGGTTACCAATGACTATCTATTAGAGAGCCTCATATTCATTTATAATAAAATACATTTTAATTTATTCTATTGTGTTGTCTAGTGTCACCGTGAAATGTTGCACCATTGTTTAAATGTATGGACGATTAAATATTATAGTGAAGAGATGCGAAATCTGATGAGAGAAAAAAATAATCCAAAAACCATGTACAAATGCATTAATCAAAATTTAATTTATATGAATGTTGTTATAATATATATGTCAATTTTTCGATAAATAAAAGATTTAAAAAATCACAATAATTGCACTGTCATAGGCCAATGTTTCTAAAAAAGAGAAAATGGATACCAAGACATCATATATTAATGTGCAACTTTGCGAATACAATTTTTTCAGCAATGATATTTATAATAATAATAAATGGTATCTCGGTACATTTGTAAAATAAATACAGAATAGTACATTATTTTACATAAAAGCACTGGTGGGACAAGATTTTTTTGCATGGTTGAGTGCCTTTTCTGATGTCAAGACATTTAGAAACAAATGAACACCAAGGCATTAAAATCTTCAAGCATCAATAATGTTTGCATTTAATCCGGTGCTACATTGTAATTCTTAAAACATCGATGTTTTCATAGAACCAATGCCTCGACGCTCCAAAAAATTGTTTCCAACGTTGGTGCATTATTCAAACTAACAACACTGGTCATTTTATATTAGTAGCACACCAGTTCCTTTGTGAAACTCATAAGCATCGCTGTTGTAAATTTAAATAAAGCAACTTTTTTTTGCCCTCTTTGGTGTCATTCCTGAAAACTACAACCTGCGTTGCTTGTTTAAGACATAAGCATGAGGGCGGTATGCTTTTCAAGCACCAATGTTGTTTGCATCAATTCCCTTGTGCTTTTCTTTAAATTTTCAACATGATTGTTTTTATAATGTTAGAGAACGAGTGTTATTTTTCCATTAAACCCACTGTTAAAAAAGCATTCGCTAAAAACATCAAGCGTTCAAATTTTTTTAGTTGTGAAAAAATTATGTCATCAGCTCTGCTAAAACATCTGCTACCACAAACAAATGTTATAATTAACGTTTTCTTTGACATTTTTTGTCAATTTTATAACACCAAAGTTCAAAGAGGTATTTCTTATAAAATCATTAAGGTACAGGTTCATCACTTGGAGGATTCTCATCAAGGAACAAATTCACCTAAAAAAAATATTCCCGAGGAGTTTCCAAGCAAAAATGGTCCTCAAACCACTAGGTTGATGTGGATTTTTATGTCGCCAAGATGATGTGTAAAATCCCATTGTTACAAGTACGTCCAATACATCGAGATGATGTGTTGTGGCTTCGATACACTTTTGCAGTGTCGGGATGACAAAACTATTAAGCATGAAGCGACAAGCGTTGAGAAAATTTCCATCTCAACTTCTATTTCCCAGGAATTATGAGATGTGAACACCAAAGAAAGGTTGGAGATCCACGATCTAGAGATGGTAGATGATGCAGGTTCAAGTATTATAATCGATGGAAAAATATGTGTCCCAGAGTCTGTCTCCCCAGGGATTTTGAAGGCAACATTTTGCACTTTGGTTTAAAATGACGAGGTATGGTGTATAAGGGCAAGGTTATAACCATGGTCGTGTGAAGCTTTTGGTTTCAGTGTTAGTCTCGATTTATGGTGAACATATGTTGTATAGAATAGAACTACTCCGGGGTTTTAATAAAGAAAGGTAATTTCCCCTTCCCTTTCCCTTGGCTCTTACAGTTAGAAATAATGAAGAAATGGTTATGTGGTTGTAATGTTACCTTCTTACTTTAGGAGTTGTTCCTAGAATTTAGGAGGATGGTTTCAACTACCTACTTTTTAGTCATGTATTTAATATCTAATATTCATTCATTGTAATGTATTGAGTGAACAAGAGAGAGAGAGTCTCCTCCTTGTATGAGTGAAGTCTCCAGGTGATGTACACACCTGTGAGCTGCAACTCCTTCTGATTAATTCAAGTTTCATTATTTTTATCTTGGTATCAGAGCTTAGGGTAGAGGTAGCCTTAACTTTTGGTTTTTTTTTTTTTCTGGGATGTATCATTAGTTGCATATCTGTACATGTAGAGATAGCTGTGTGATCAGGTGGACCTGCAGTAACACCTGAAGCGAAAAAGGCGTCAGATGACTGATCATCTCTGAGCCGAAGGAAGGGTTGGAGCGAAAATTCGGAGCGAAATTTTTTTTTACAGAAGCTGCAGTGATTGGCGCACTTTTCTCTGGAACAGATGCGCCATTGGCGCGGATTTGGAACTGGAAATCGCGCCAAAGAAAATCACGAACAAATTAGCACGGATCCTTGGTCGATAAGCGCGCCAATTTTCTTGCACATCGTGAATTTTAATTTTCCGGGATTAGCGCAGATTCGGCGTCGATTGGAGCGCCAGCCCTTTCTCTCTGAAGATCTGATTTTTTTTTTATTGCAGATCAGCAAAGGCCCGGTGGTGGCGAATCGAGATCCTTGATCAGCTCGGTGGAAGCAGATCAGATCTGCCCGGTGGTGGCGAAGTGAGATCCTTGATCAGCTCGGTGGTAGCAGATCGGATCTGCCTGGTGGTGGCGAAGTGAGATCCTTGATCAGCTCGGTGGTAGCAGATCGGATCTGCCCGGTGGTGGCGAAGTGAGATCCTTGATCAGCTCGGTGGTAGCAGATCGGATCTGCCCGGTGGTGGCGAAGTGAGATCCTTGATCAGCTCGGTGGTAGCAGATCGGAATCTGCCCGGTGGTGGCGAAGTGAAGTTCGTGATCTATTCAGTGGCAGCATATCGGACTTGCCCGATGGTGGCAGACTTAAGTGTTCAGTTGGGCGAAAATGAACAAAAGTTTGGAATCATACCTCCACGAGTCTGGCAAGCTCGATGGAACGAATTTCTCCAACTGGAAGTTCAAAATGCAAACCTTGCTGGAAAGTGCGAACGCGTGGTTGATCGTCTTGGGAAATGAACAGAGAGCCGGAAATGCAACCCAAGAACAGGACTGGGATAAGAGAGAAACAAAGGAAAAAGTAATATTGAAGATGTCTGTCAAAGACAACATTATCCCTCATATTCGAGACTGCAAGACGACCGCGGACATCTGGGATACGATCAAGGGTCTGTACGAGACACAGAACTCAAATCGTGTTCTAGCACTCAAAGGGAAACTGTTTGCACTAAGGATGGGCGAGAATGAATCAGTTGGTGGATTCATGGCCAGAGTTAAGGATCTGAAAGACCAATTGGGAGCCATTGGAGAGAAGGTATCAGATTCAGATCTGGTTACACTTACACTGAACAGAATGACAGATGAATATCAGACATTCATCTCATCATTGTCAGCAAGGGAGAAAGCCCCCTTGTTTGATGAACTGACAGCGATTCTGCTCCAAGAGGAGGAGCGACGACAGAATCTGAAGACTCTGGGCAATGATCTTGCTCTGATGGGGAAGAGAAGATAGCACAGAGGAAAGCAGCGCCAGTACCAACAACAGCAACAACAACTGCAGCAGCAGCAGAGAGGAGCCAACTCCTTTCAAGGGAAATCATCTAGAGGTATGACTGATGCTTATGTTAAGAGATGTTTTTATTGTGGAAAGGCTGGTCACCAGATTAGAGAATGTTACAAGAAGCAAGCCGATGAAAGGAGAAGCAAACAGAAGAAACATCAAGGCTGTTTTGCTGAAGAAGAAGATGAAGATCACAGCTATGATCTTAGGCTATTTACAGTCGACTGTGCACTTTCTGCATCAAGAGGAGATGATGATAATAAATGGTATGTCGATTCAGGCGCATCCTCGCACATGACTGGTAAGAAAGAATATTTTGAGTTTCTTGAAGAATCGGCATGTGGATCCAAAATTTATTTGGGTGATGACAGTGGGTATGAGATCAAAGGTCGTGGAGATATTCATGTGAAATTACCAAGTGGCGATATCAAACATCTTAAAAATGTTTTATATGTTCCAGGAATCAAAAAGAATTTGATCTTTGTCTCTATGACAACGGACCAGGACATGCAGGTACAATTCTTCAAGAACAGATGTGTCATTCAGGATAGCAAATTGGAGACAGTTGCAACAGGAGTACGCATGGGGAATTTGTATAGACTGGATGCAAGGAGCATACCACAACAGGCGATGGTTGCAGCAACATCAACAGCTGAGAATCTCTGGCATCAGAGATTTGGACATATCAATCTACAAGATCTCATACTGCTTAAAAATAAAGGTATGGTCGATGGACTTCCTGCTTTACATAATGTCAAATTGGAATGTGATGGTTGTGCACTAGGGAAGATGCATAGAGATGAATTCCCTGTGCATGTCAACAGAAAACAAAGAGACATCCTAGAGCTAGTGCATACAGATATCTGTGGACCTATGCAGACTAGGTCTTTAGGAGGTGCATATTACTTTCTACTGTTTATAGATGATTGCACTAGGTTCTCGTGGGTGTATTTTTTAAGCAACAAGAGTCAAGATTTCAGATATTTTAAAGAATTTAAAGTGATGATAGAGAACCAAACAGCAAAGAAGATAAAAATTCTCCGCTCAGATCAAGGGGGGGAATACAGGTTAAATGAGTTCATGAACTTCTACAAGAAACATGGGATTATACAACAGTTTACAGTGCCACACACTCCACAGCAGAATGGAGTAGCAGAACGCAAGAACAGGACTCTTGTGGAGTGCGCCAGGAGCATGCTTCAAGGTAAGGGCATTTTTAATGTTCTTTGGGCAGAAGCCATTAATACTGTTGTTTATTTAAAGAATAGGAGTCCCACCAAATGTTTAGGTTTCTAAACCCCTTTTGAAGCATTGTTTGGACTCAAACCAGCAGTTGATCATCTGAGAATATTTGGATCTAAAGCTTTTGCTCATGTACCGAAACCAGGTAGGAAAAAGCTAGATCCCAAAGCCTTGAAATGCATATTTGTAGGATATGGCACAGAATACAAAGCATACAAATTATATAATCATGTGACTCACAAAGTGTTTGCAAGCAGAGATGTTATTTTTCATGAACAGATAGAAGATGGAAAGAAGGAATCTGATGATGAAAGCCATATTCCATTTTTGATAGAACTAAACAATGAATATGAAGAAGAATAGGTGCGGGAGCAGGAGAAGAAATAGGGAGAAGTAGCGGCAGATGGCATAATAAGTGATGATACATGCCTGGACAGTACTGAAACAGAAAGAGTTGAGGTAAGTTCTTTACCTAGAAGATCAGGTAGAAAGACTAGACTACCTGCAAAACTTAGAGGCTATGCTTTAATGTCCAAGATTTTGAACATTGTAGAACCCTTAAATTATGAAGAAGCAAGTAGATCAGATGAATGGAGGGCTGCAATGCATGAAGAAATGGAATCCATTTATAGAAACCATATTTGGGACTTAGTTGAGCTACCAGAAGGAAAAACTCCTATAGGTTGTAAATGGCTATATAAACCTAAGATAAATAAAGATGGTACTGTAGAAAAATTCAAAGCAAGACTGGTAGCAAAGGGTTATTCACAACAGGAAGGAATTGATTTCTATGACACCTTTTCCCCTGTAGCCAAACTTAATACAATTAGAATGCTAATCTGTTTAGCAACAAAACATAAATGGAAGCTACACCAGTTAGATGTTAAATCTGCATTTTTGAATGGGGAATTAAAAGAAGAAATATATTTAGTACAGCCTCCTGGATTTGTGAAAAAGGGGCAAGAGCATTTAGTGTGTAAACTGCATAAGGTACTCTATGGATTGAAACAAGCACCCAGGTCATGGTATGATAAAATTGATTCATTTTTTGTTCAGCATAGTTTCCATAAGAGCCTCAACGATCCAAATCTGTACACCAAGATAAATAATCAGAGGAAAATCATTTTGATTTATTTGTATGTAGATGATATGATAATAACAGGGAATGCAAATAGTTTAATCAAAGAAATCAAGAAGCAAATGTCACAGGAATTTGAAATGAAAGACCTTGGCAATCTTCATTATTGCCTAGGAATGGAAGTGTGGAAAGATTCTGGTCAAACTTTTCTAACTCAAGGAAAGTATGCCAGGAACCTGTTGGAAAGATTCAGAATGGAACAATGTAAAACAGCAGCAACGCCATTGCAACAGAATCTCAAGTTAAGCAGTGATGATGGCACAAAACAGGTGGATACCACTTTGTATAGACAGCTAGTGGGAAGTTTGATATATCTTACGACAACTAGGCCTAATTTGGCATACTCTGTTGGTGTGCTGAGCCATTTTATGTCTAGACCACTTGACAGTCACTGGAATGCAACGAAATGTGTGTTGAGATACCTTAGTGGTACTTGTAATTATGGTATTTTATACACTGACAATTCTGATGTTACTTTAGCAGGTTATTCTGATTCTGATTGGGCAGGTAACCTGGACGATCGTAGATCCATCACAGGTTATGCATTCAGCATCGGATCCGGGGTTATTTCATGGTGCAGCAAAAAGGAAAGCATTGTATCGTTATCGTCATGTGAAGCAGAGTACCAGGCGTTGTGTGTAGCCACATGCGAAGCCATTTGGTTGAGGAGATTACTTAGTGATGCAAGCGAAGGACAAAAAGCAGCAACCAACATCAAAACAGACAATCAAAGCACAATAAAGCTTGCATACAATCCAGTTTCCCATAAGAATACTAAACATATTGATACTCAATTTCACTTTGTACGGGAAAAGATACAGTCTAAGGAAATTTGTGTGGATTATTGTAATACCTGTGATAATTTAGCTGACATATTTACTAAGCCTCTAGGGCGAATAAAGTTTGAATTACTTAGAGGGATGTTAGGTGTGGACAATAACCCTTTCTTCATTAAGGGGGGGAGTTAGAAATAATGAAGAAATGGTTATGTGGTTGTAACGTTACCTTCTTACTTTAGGAGTTGTTCCTAGAATTTAGGAGGATGGTTTCAACTACCTACTTTTTAGTCATGTATTTAATATGTAATATTCATTCATTGTAATGTATTGAGTGAACAAGAGAGAGAGAGAGTCTCCTCCTTGTATGAGTGCAGTCTCCAGGTGATGTACACACCTGTGAGCTGCAACTCCTTCTGATTAATTCAAGTTTCATTATTTTTATCTTGGTATCAAAGCTTAGGGTAGAGGTAGCCTTAACTTTTGTTTTTTGTTTTTTCTGGGATGTATCATTAGTTGCATATCTGTACATGTAGAGATAGCTGTGTGATCAGGTGGACATCCCTTTGGAATTTGATTATAATATATAGTTTTGAATCCGGTAGTTTTGTATACGGGTTTTTAACTTGTAAGCAAGGTTTTTATTATATAATTACAAAGTCTTCGCTATAGTGGTTCTGCATCAGACTTGGGGATCTAAGAACAAATTTTAACAGGTATGTATACAAGAAGAATTCAAAGTCCCAAACTTGTACCATGTTTTATGTTACTTAAATTTATTGTAAATTGGGTCATTTGTGTCTTCTCTCGTAGTTCTTAGTGGGGCGTTGGAGATAACATATACTTAATTGTATTTTAATTAGATTAGTGAGTGGATTCATGCTTAGAAAGCTCATTCTCCACAAGTGCATGCATGAGTTCTACTAATACTCATTTGCATGAAAGAGTTAACTAATGAATACATGACTAGTAAGCTAAAATTAATGTCATTTTTTCTTTAATGCATGTCCGTATCTCTCTAAATTCATTATTATACCAATTTAAACATATAAAATATATTATGTTCTCTTATAAACATTGTTTTTAATGCATAAACAGAAATTATTAATCTTCTATTACTCAATTTTCTTTCTTATTTCCCACCAGTAAACTTTATTCATTATCTTTTAGCTACACCCATAATATCTATAAACTTAAACTTTACTGTTTGACCATTCCAAAGAGAGAAAAGAAGAAACGGAAACGAAAATGAAATCAATATATAATACTAACCGTTACCCTAAGAAACATAAGAAATGCAAAACATCTGATCACTATCTCGGGCATTCCATTTTTCATGATCCTCAGAAACAAAAATTAATATAACATATAATATAATGAAATTGATAAAGACTTTTTGACGTTCATGTGGCTAGATTTTCAAACCTTATAGCGAAAAGCAAAGATTCCAAATCGAGACTTTTCTAAAGTTTTATCATTCTGCTCATTAAATTAATTGAAAAGAAAACGAAAAGCCTTCCAAATCAAATCACTTGGAAAGGGAATAAAAATCTTTTCCACCGATTCTCATTACTATGTGATGGTTTTATCAAATCAATTAAAAAATTTCTGATGATTCAAAATGTAATTCAACCCTTTCACCAAACCAATCGATCATAGAAAAAATTTCAAAAAAATCGAGTTATAATTTTCTCACATTATAATTTGAATAATACAATCATTACACTCTTATTTTGATAACTGTGAAATCTAACTCTTTTCAAGTAAGATTCAAGTTATAATTTTCTCGCATTATATTAAGAAATGATAGGCTCGTCGAAATTTTTAATACATATATAAATTATAAGATCTTTACATGCTATTGTTTTCAGTGCAGGTTCAACTTGTTTATTTCTAATTTTCGATCAAAATCAAAAGCATCAGAATAATCAGAACAACTGAAGCACATTAGCTGCTCTGGTCGTTAAACTCAGAAATCTGAAAGGATGGATTAGTTTCTATGGATGAGGCAAATGCCTTTATATTTTTTAAGATACATCCATCTGCTTTTATTGCTGTACAGCCGCATAGGCCTCAAGAGGGTTCTCCAACTCACCTTTTATTGCTTTTTTAAAGGATGTGTACTCTGAATAATGGAAAGCTCTATAACGTCGCGGATGCTCATTGTCCACCAGTTCAGGTGGCGCTTCTATCTCCATTTCGTCTGGTAACAATCTGAAGAAAGTCAGGGAAAGACGAGATTGTCGTCCTTTAACAATGACACGGTGTTTTGCACTGTGAATTCTTTTGTTACTCCATGCCTGCATGCATATGCACAAATCAACATTCTTGGCAAAGAAAAATACAAACAAAAAACACAGTGCTGATTAGATGTCTGAGGTATTCACTTGGATTACCAAGGCCCATGGTAATAAAAATTAAAAATTTTAAGGTACTTATATAAAGTTGTCACACTTTAAGCAGGATCAGACTTAAATATCTCATGGATATGATACTTGGTAAATATAGATTTGCAATAAAAAACATAAAATTTACAAAAACTAGATATTTCACCATGAAAGAGATGTAGCATAATATCAACTGCATGTATCTTTCTTGTCCATCGTATCATTATTGCATAGAAGAGACATTTATTTATCGATCATCAAATTTTATTATTTTGAGATTCAATAAGTTATATCATAATCTTGTCAGCAGAGAAGAAATATTGAGATTCAAAATATCTATCATTAAATTTTATTATTTTGAGGTTCAATAAATTATATCATAAGATTGTATGTTATTATATTGCAATATCCATTTTTTTTTTAAGATCAAAATATTAATAGAGATCGTCTTATTACAGATTTAGATAAAACTGAAAATGTTATACAAAATTACGTTAATTTTAAAATATATATAAAATATAATTTATATAAAATAATATTAAAATTATTTTTAAAATAAATACAAAGACATTATTACATATACATAGTAACATAAATATTAATAAAAATAAAAATTAATCAGATATATATGTTGTTTTAATCAGAATAATGCAAATTATTTTATTTAAAATATATTTGATTGGAGTTATGTTAAAATGATTAAAAGTACGTGACATTAATTATTGATTTGGGTAAGTATTTTTGTTTCAAGAGTGTACAAAATATGTGCAAGTGATAAAAATCGTTATATCTACAGAGAGTAATGCTTTAAGATATTTTGATATGGATATCAAGTTGTCTCGCGGGAGACGGAAAATTGCGCAGAGCTCTCAAACATGCAGTTTGTGACCCTAATGGCGGCTTGCAGAGGAGCGAGCTCCACCCCCTCCTACGTGGCCAGCAGAGATAGGACCCATCTGAGTAACGTCAGAGGTACAGGGGAAGAAGAAAGCAAAAGTAAGGAGAAGGAGACAAATGGGGCAGAGTCAAAGGAAAAGAGCAACACTAAGGACAAGAAGAAAGAAGACAAAAACCAGGGAGGCAAAAAAAGACATCAATCCAAAGGGACCATGTAGACCTAGAGCGAACATCACTCCAAGAGTAATTTTCAATAATCCAGCACTGCAGGAGCACAGGGAACATATGGAAACGTATGCCATCATATGCAAATTCATGGCAGTATGGCCCACTGAAAAGGCCTTGCAAACCTAGGTCAAATATCATTGGAAACCTAACGGTAGCATCGATCTTCACCTTGGGTCAAAGGGTTTCTTCACAGTGGTGTTTACAAACATCGAAGACAAGGATAGAATATTTGAAGGAGGGCTCTACTTTTTTGCAGCAGGTCTCTATATGCAGCCTTGGGTAATGGACTTTGTTCTAGAGAGGGATACTTTCACCTTAGTTCTTGTTTGGGTAAGGCTTTTTTTGCTACCCCGGGATTATTGGCAAAATGAATCACTTGTGGCTATAGGAAATAAACTAGGTCGTTTTATCAAAGCCTCGGAAGCCACCAAAAGGGGTAAATATACTTCCTATGCAAGGATTTGTGTGGAGATGGGCCTTTCAGGAGCTCTTTCGGATGAAGTTATCCTAGAAGTCTTTGATGAGGAATGGGTGCAAACAGAGCATATTCCGTTCAGATGTCGTAAATGCCACGAATATGGACACTTGATCAAAGACTGCCCTCTCAGTAAAGAAGAAGACAAAAGTAAACTAAAAGCAAAGAAGGACACTGAAAACTTTCAGAAAGTTTCAAGCAGAGGAAAAGGAAGCAAAAAAGAACCAAAGCAACAACATAAAGAGGGACAAAATGCCAGTCAGAATAAATTCCAAGCTTTGGTTGAAATGGAAGACATGCCAAACGAAAACCATTCTATGGAGAAAGACCCTAAGGAGAAGGAGAAAGGGGAAAACTATATTCCAGTACTAAATATTAATGATGAGGAAAAAACCATGATGAATGAAGTAGAGCTAGAAATGGACAATGAAATGGCCCAGAGTGGAGGATCATGAACTACAAGAAATACTAGATAGGGAAAACCTAGATCTGGAAGGAGTTTTACAACAGGAAACCAAGGCGAGGATAGACTCATTACCTCAAGATGAATGCAACAGAATACAACAGTTGTTTCTGTGGAAAACCCTAGAAATGGGGGCAGTTAGAGGAAGAAACAACGACGTGCAGGAACACAAAGGTGTGAAAATGATGAAAGCTAATCCAGGTTTAGTAACCAGAAGTGTAGGTAAGAAACAAGGAAGAAAGAAGCAGAAGGAGCTTTTAATGGAGTGTGGGAAGCTAATAATAGATTCAGGTAAGATGAAAGACCTGACTAGCTACTCCTTCACAAATATTTAATTATGAAGTTTACATCTTGGAATATAAGAGGTCTAGGTAGTAAAAAAAAGCAAAGAATGCTAAGTTTTAGAATGAAACAAGATACGCCAGATATGATCTTCATTTAGGAAACGAAGAGTTCCATTCACAAAATAAAAGCAATCCATAGCAAATGGCTTCAAATATTTGAGTATTTAGAAGTTAAAGCAGATAACACAGCGGGGGGTATTCTCACTCTATGGAACCCTCAAAAAGTTAGAGTATTAGATGTAGAGGCATCCAAATACTACTTGTCAGTAGTTATTCAACCAGTAGGGGTGGCTGAAACCTTCCTAGTCACTAATGTTTATGGTCCTCAAAGAGTAGAGGATAAACTCAGATTTCTAGAATACGTCACTGATCTCAGGAACAGACAAAATGGCATCCCCTGGATCTTGGGAGGCGGTTTTAACATGATAAAATCTCTTTCGGAAAAGAAAGGAGGAACCAGAGTGCTAAAAAAAGATTCATCAGCATTTCAAGCGTTCATGGAGAACTTGAAACTGGTTGACTCAGACTCAGAGAATGGCCTATTTACTTGGAACAACAAGAGAGGAGGGGAAGCCCAGGTGGCCTCGAAGTCAGATAGGTTCTTGGTATCAGAAGAGCTTGTGCTTATAAATAATGAAATTACAGCAAGAATTATTCCCTTTGGGGGCTTGGATCACTGGCCGATACAATTGGAAATAAAGGGTTTGGATTCTCCAAGGAACATACCCTTCAGATTCGAAAAAATTTGGCTCGCCCACCTGGACTTCTTGGGTAACATCAAGGAATGGTGGATTGAGGACTTATAGATCAAGGATCTAAAATGTTTCTCCTTCACAAAAGACCAAAGCATATTAAGAGCAAACTCAAAGACTGGAATAGGAAGGATTTCTGAAAGAATTTTGTGAATAAGAAATTTGTGGAAAGCAAAATTCAGGAACTCAACCAGGAGCTGATCCAAGAAGGCTTTAACTATTACATAAATGAACACTCTAAAAAAGTACACCATGAGTGGGAAAACCTATGGAAACAAGATGAAATATTCTGGAGACAAAATTCTAGAGTGCAATGGCTCAAAGAAGGAGAGCACAATACGATCTTTTTTCATAGATCCACCATGGTCAATAGGGCATTCAACATAATCTCGACAATAAGGGATAAAAAGGGAGAGACTCAGAACACTCATAAGGAAATTGAAAAAGTGTTTGTTCAGCATTTTCAAGTCATTGCACGAGAAAACAATCCAGACAGGGAGGATTCCATAAAGGAAATTACAAGATATATCCCTTAGTTGGTGTCTAGAGAGGACAATATCAACCTAAACAGACCAGTTTCTGAAGAGGAGGTTAGCGAAGTACTCAAAGATATGCAGAATGGCAAAGCAACAGACCTAGATGGTTTTAATATGGATTTCTTCAAAGCCTGTTGGGATACAGTAAATCTGGATATTTTAAATGTTGTGGAGGATACTAGGGTTAATAAAACTATCCTAAAAGCCCTCAATACCTCCTTCATCTCCCTGATTCCCAAACAAGACTCAGCTCCAACTACAGATAAGTATAGACCCATAGCTTTATGCAATGTTGTTTACAAGATAATATCCAAAGTAGTGGCTAACAGAGTCAAACCCCTCCTCCCTAAAATAGTGTCTGAGGAGCAATCTGGTTATGTGGAGGGTCGAAAATTTTTGGATAACATTATTAAAGCTCATGAGGTTGTTCACTCTCTCAAAAGCAAAAAGCAAGCGGGGATGATCATGCAACTTGATATTGCTAAAACGTATGATAAATTCAATTGGGGGTATATCAAGAAGATACTCACAGCCTTTGGGTTTAATCACATCTGGGTAAGATGGGTAATGGCTCTAGTAACTACTTCCAGCTTTTCTATCTTGGTTAACGGTGCTCCCTCAATTATCTTCTTTCCCTCTAGAGGCCTGAGACAGGGATACCCGCTCTCTCCCTTTCTCTTCATCCTCATGATGGAAGGACTGGGTAGGGCTATCAAACAGGATAAAAACATGCGCAAAATTAAGGGTCTTCCAGTAATGGAGAATGGATAGACTCTTACTCACCAACAATTTGTAGATGATACCATGTTGCAAGGTATTCCCACAGTCAAGAATCGGCTACCTACAAACAAATCCTCAGTTCTTTTGCGAAGGCTTCAGGTATGGAAGTTAATCTCACAAAATAAAAAATATTCTTCTTTAATACTAACATTACTATTCAAAGGAATATCTTAAGAATCCTTGGCTTCCAATGGGACTCCCTCCCCTGAAAATATTTGGGAGTACCTCTCATAGACAAACCAATTCTTAAGAATATTTGGGAACCTATGCTAATTAACTTGCAAGACAAAGTTAAAAAATGGACCTTCAGAGCCTTGAACTTGGCGGGCAGATTGGTTCTGACAAAGGTAGTTATTCAATCCATCCCGGTTTTCATGTTATTAGCCCTTATAGCTCCCAAAAGAGTCTTAGTACAAATCAGAAATATTCAAAGAGATTTTTTGTGGGGTAAGGAGGAAACAAGGAAGAAATGGGCCCTGGTTTCCTGGGAAAAAATCTGCAAACCCAAAAGCCATGGGGGTCTAGGCTTAGATGATCAGGAGATTCTTAATAAAGTATTTGGAGCCAAGCTTTGGTGGCGATGGGTGCAAGAGCCAAGAGTCCTTTGGGCGAGTTCCTAGAAAGGAAAATATTCCAGCTCGTGGCACACTAATGATCTCATCAGAATCTCAGGAGATATAAGGGGCTCTCTCGTTTGGAACAGGGGTTGGGAGAATAGAAATATAGTGCAACAACACAGTGTCTGAGAAATAAGAGATGGTGAGAAAGCACTCTTTTGGGAGGAAAAATGGAAACAAGAACCAGTGTTGTTAAAGGAGGACTTCATAAGTCTTAAACAAGAAACAGATTCCCAAGGATTGAACAAAGTTAAAGATTTCTGGAACATCCCTTAGGGTTAGGACAAGTGGAGAAACTAGAGTAACATTGATTGTAGAAATAACAGCCTCATAACAACAAAAGCAGAAGCACTGAGAAGCATTTTAAAACAGAGGATGATCATGGTCACAGAGGGGCAGGATCAATTGAGATGGGGTAACAACAAGAAAGGTACCTTCAATCTCAAAGAGGCTAAGTGTATTCTCCTGGGGCTGGAGTTCTGTGTGCCAGAAAAATCTTGGAGGCAACTTTGCTCTCACCAAGGATGGATGAAAATCAAGCTCTTAATGTGGTTGGTGCACCATAAGAAAATTTTGACTTGGGACAATATTAGAAAAAGGGGTGTCTTGGGGCCTTCTAAATGTCAACTTTGTGAAGAGAAAGAGGAGACTATGGAGCACATCCTCAATTGCTGCTATTACACCAACTGGTTGTGGAATTCCAACAATCAGACAAGGACAGAGGGAGCATCACAAATACCCTAAATAATTGGAGGAGGAGCTTTTCGGAGAATGAGGTGCTTAACCGGGCATGGGCTTTCACACTAGGATTCATTATCTAGAATGTTTGGAAAGAAAGAAACAAGAGAATCTTCAAGGAAGAAAAATCCAACCCTTAGAAGCTATATGATTTGATTCTAAAGCAGATAAGGGAAACAGTCAGCACCATAGTGCGCAATATCCCAGAGACTCCTCCCTAAAAAATGTACCTAAGAACACTCAGACTGCTGGGATTGCATAAGATCATTCCGCAAGGACTTGGAAAAAAGAAAATGATAAGGAATACAGAGAAATATTGCTGGCAGCCTCCTCCGAAAAGCTACCTGAAATTCAATATTGATGGAGCCTCCAAAGGTAATCCCAGATTGGTTGGGTTTCATGGAGTCTTAAGGAATGAAGAGGGAAGAATCATATTAATCTTCCATAGCCATTGAGGTAAATCAACCAATAACATGGCGGAATTAATGGCAATGGAGCAGTGCCTAGAGATACCGATTAAAAATCGTAGCTCAAATGTCATCATAGAGGCAGACTCTGAAATCACAATCAACTCTGTAAAAAGAATCAGTTGTGGATCCAAACCGGAGAAAGTCTCAAATCATTGGAGACTTATCAGGTTTACCAAAGGATTCAAGCTCACCTTCAAGGTTTTGGTTCTGTTAGTTTCAATCATGTGCGCAAAAATGCTAACAAGCTTGCGGACATTCTAGCCAACCAAGGGGTGAGCAATGAAGATTACAGGATGGTGAAGAAATGGCAGGATTTGCCCCTTAATAATTTAAAGGTTCTTTGCCATAACCAAGTGGCAGAGGACATTGAGGTGGTCCATCATAGTGGGAGGGTTTCTTGCAGAGGTGAAGTGTCCCCAACCTTAGATTCCTTGGCCTCTTGATTTTCCCTTTGGGCGCCATTGGTTCGCGGATGGTTTTAAGACATTTCTTTTCCCCTCTTTAGATCATTCTCTGGTTATGGGTCCTTTGTTAGAGTGGAAGTGGCAGGAGATCTATTCCTTTAGTTACCGGATCAGTTTTCCCTGCTGGATTCGCGTGGAGAGTTTGGCTGGTTTCGTTATTTTGGGGCAAACAGGAAAAAGGATGGCCCTGGTGGATAATGGCGGGTGGTTTATTTCTTCTTCTATAATCCTCAGTGTTTGGAAATAGTCTTCCCCAATCCAAGAAAAATATTTAGTGAATAATCGTCAGCAGTGGAGTTGGGGGCTTCCGCATCCAAATTCCTATGGTCAGGAGAATATTCAGCAGGTAGAGCGGTATTCAGGAGTTTGCACCACTTTCCATCATAAAGTGGTTTTGGAGTATGCGTAGTGATTCCATATAAAGAGTGACAACTGGCGATGGGACAGATTCGAAAACCACCCTCATCGCGCCTTAAATTTTGGTGCCTTATGGTTGTGCGATATCAAGCACAACCGTCCTTTTTTTCAAAAGCGATCCGACGGTCTGGATAGATCGAGCAGTTTTGGGACACGGGAGGTTAAATACCTTGTGGCTTGTAGAAGTTTGTTACATTTCCGCCGTCAAATCAAAAGAGGATTTTGAACAGTGGCAATATAAGAGACTAGCCTTCGGGTAGCTTGCGTGGGTTTTTATGGTGGCTCATGTGACCAATTATTCCCGTTCCCCCTTTTTGGAAGTTACGTAAAAAGTTTATTGCTTCTTTTTCTGGTGGGCATTATTCTGGTGGCCCCTTGTCCACAAAGGGTGGTGTTTGTTTGTATATATTGTAAATTGCTTACTTTCTTGGAATAGAAGGTTCATTTCTTGCTTGAGCGAAAAAATAAAATGATTAAAAGTACATGTTTCTTTTTAAGAGCTCATAGGTTCAAAATCAGGAAGCTAGAGTACATATGCTTTCTTAGACTTTAGCAGTCACATCCCCTAGATCTCTTGTCCCACAAACATGGGATCTCATAGACCAATTTGGTGTCTGGCTTGGCTGTGACCTTAAAATGAAA